>PNEQ01016684.1:0-23637 GCA_003012365.1 Medauroidea extradentata
GGAGCAAGTGGAGCTAATTGTTAAGCAAGTGGAGCTAATTGTGGAGCAAGTAGAGCTAACTGTTGAGCATGTGGAGCTTATTGTGGAGCAAGTGGAGCTAATTGTGGAGCAAGTGGAGCTAATTGTGGAGCAAGTGGAGCTAATTGTTAAGCAAGTGGAGCTAATTGTAGAGTAATTGGAGCTAATTGTGTAGCAAGTGAAGCTAATTGTGGAGCAAGTGGAGCTTATTGTTAAGCATGTGGAGCTAATTGTAGAACAAGTGGAGCTATTTGCGGAGCAAGTGGAGATAATTGTGGAGCAAGTGGATCTAATTGTGGAGCAAGTGGAGCTCATTGCTAAGCAAGTGGAGCTAATTGTAGAGCAAGTGGAGCTAATTGTGGAGCAAGTGGAGCTAATTGTGGAGCAAGTGGAGCTAATTGTGTAGCAAGTGGAGCTAATTGTGGAGCAAGTGGAGCTAATTGTTGAGCAAGTGGAGCTGATTGTGGAAGTGGAGCTGGTTGTTGTGCTGTGGTGCCAATTGTGGTGCAAATTGTAGTGCAATTAGAACAACAGCACCACAATTAGCACAACAGTGATTTAAAAAAATAAAGAAATAAAGCTGACCCCCGTGGCTCAGTTGGTTGAGCGGCCGGCTTTAGTGCGAGGGGTTTTGGGTTCGATTCCCAGATCTGGTTGGGTGTAAATTTGTGTTTGTCCTTTGGGTCTCAAATATTGTCACTATATAAATTGTCTGACGAAAAGTACTGGGGACACTCAAATTAAGTCACATTAAAGGGGGGAATGTTTGGTGCAGTGATGATACGGATCTTCCGCATCGCCGCTGCACCAAATATTTAATTAAATAATAAAATAAATGAAAAGTGGGGTAGGGCACGTGTCTAGTAACACAAGGGGCGGCAGTTCGCTCCCAACACCCGGCGAACTAAAAATTTTTAACTTGCTAAAAAATAAAATTATAAGGTCTACTCTCCCATATACAAACACAAGCAAATTCGACCTTACATCGATAGCGATACTAGAGCATTCTAGCAGACGGCGATGTAGACATTGGAACAAACATGGCGGCACTAATCCTGGAGCAAATATGGCGGATGTCGACTGCAGCACCACCTAGCATTTAATGATGGAAACAAAGTGCGACACTAGCGCCGCCTAGTAGTAAATGCTAGAAACAAACATAACCTCCCCAGCAGACGACGACTCAGGGAAATTTCGAGGGAGAAAAATTCCCTCCTGCAGGGAAAAATTCCCTCAAACAAAATGACTGCTGGAAACAAGATGGAGGACATGATGTGACATACGGCATAAGCACGGTCTATGAAGGTACAAGTCTTGAAACTGAGAAATAAAATGTGACTCCCTTCTTGTCGCCGAGCACTAGTAGTAGTTTGGTGGAAGATTTGTCTTGTTTTTGTATTTGACTTAGCTTAAAATGTGAAGCTGTTACCGGAACTGCGAAAAATGGGAACGTAATTTTGTTTTGGAACACATTTTTTTTACAAAAATAAAATTTAATTTTTCAATCTTTTACGTGTAGATGCACATTGCAACGATTCTAAAATTTTGTAGGGAACGGAATGTAGTTTTTGTTCGAATATGTTCACTAAAACAATAATACACAATATATTTCTTCAGACTACTTTTATAAACAGTTCCACACATGCCAATGCATTTATGGACATGAAACACGCATGTACTATACCAGCTTACCTTATTAACATTATTTTATGTAAAAAATTGCAAAAATGTTAAAACGTGAGATGTAAATAAGACAAATCTTCCACCAAATTACTACTAGCGCTCGGTGACATGAAGGGGTCACTTTCTCTGGCTGGAGAGCATACACAGTGTCAAGACCTCTTCCTCTTAGACCGTGGGCATAAGAAATAACATATGGCATAAGACATAGCATAAGACATAATGTATGGTGTTAGACATAACATATGGCATAAGACATAATGTATGTCATAAGACATAACGTATGTCATAAGACATAACATATGGCATAAGATATAACATATGGCATAAAACATAACATTAGACATAAGACATAACATATGGCATAAGACATAACTTATGACATAAGACATAACATAAGACATAACATATGGTATAAGATATAGCATAGGACATAATGTGATATGACAATGTGATATATGACATAGTGTGACATAATATGACATAATGTGACATGATACGACATAATGTGGCATGCTATGACATAATGTGACATATGTGACATGTGACAAAATGACCACCAGGCAGAAACAAAAATGGCCGCCGTGACGTAATCCAAGATGGCCGACTGATTCTCTGATCCTCAGCCAGGAGCCAGTGTCCCAATTTCCCCCTTTTCCTACACTTCTTTTATAGTTCACTGTTATTGAGTACACTAGTTGTTAAATGCCTTCATCACATATTTTATCCAGAGTTACTGTTTACGTTACATAATTTCACGCGGGCAAAGCCGCAGCCGAGCAGCTATTTTATAGAGAAATATAAATGTACTATAAGCAAAGATGATCTGCAATTAAGGTACGCTCGGCGAAGTAGACTGGATAAAGTTGTTTGTATTTGTTGTTTTAAAGATATACAGAGAATATAGTAACACCACAAATTAATACGTAATTGAAAGTTAGTTACTCTTTTCCATAGTACACGTTGGCGAAGCCGCAAAGGGACATTAGTATATCTAACAAAAGTACGTTACCGATTTCAACATTTAGAGTTAGTTTGCATCCATATTGAGGAAAGTAGGCTTATTAGTTACGTTGGTATTTTTTTTTAATTTTCAATATCAATTTAATGTTAAGAAAATAAGAAATTAACAAAATATCACGTTACCATACTATAGGAACATGTTGCTGATATTATTTATATTTGACAATGCTTATTTGTTGACTTTTGTGCTGACCACTGTAACGAAAGTGTAAAAATCTGTTCCTCAAAATTTTCATAAATATCGTTATTAGAAAACATAGTAAGTGATTGTGTAGTATAAGCTGTAATAATCAAGGTTCTTATTACGTGCTTGACAACTACAAACTCTGCTGTTATATTTTCAAATGATATTAATTAATCTAAGTGGATGTAAAATACTATTCAAAATAACATACGAATTATCTTCCTTATAAACATTGTGTACGCTGAATGAACTCTGTTTGTAACTAACTACAATATTTCCTAGAACTACACAAATAGTTACAGAAATGGCATTTACGATACAATCTGGGTTAAGTACCAGGCGGAGTCAATCCGGATTTTTGAATGTGTGAATCGTTCCGGACGATGTCGTTGCTCGGTAGTTTTTCTCATTCCAGCTGTGGTCTGTTCTATCAACCCTCGTCAGCGCTGACCAGAATCTACTCTCTAACTGTCTGAAATAAATTTCCTTGAGACCTCGAAGTCGGGAAGAAGTGATGAAAGCAGGCTCTTGAGTACATCGCTTGGCGTATAGCTGTAATACATTTGATGTGTCAGCATCTTCTTTAGAGTTCACTCGATTCTGTGTCATACCGAAGTGAGACAATGTCATTTATCATATTGATCAAGATCGGCTCCTCGCCAAGGACGACAGGCAACACAGCAGTGAACAGCTTAGAAGCACGTGGCTCATACTGTAGGTGGACTATCTGTCGCACGGACAAGGACTAAGTGTTATCATTCTGACAGTGCTCGTAGTTATCGTAACTACCAGCGAGTCACAAAAGCACACACCAGTGTTGAACTGTGAACACATACACGGTCGGAATAGACATAGCCTTCAAGCTCGTGCAGCCAGTGTCATCATACATTATCTCAAGGTAAGGTTGACACTTAGTCCCCCCAAGAATCAGTTAGATACTCTTTTATTCATCTACGTTCAGCATGATTTTAACACACGCAGCCGCATTCGACGAGAGATTTGTCATATTATTGAAAGACGGCTGCTAATCTTATACAATAATGCGGCCTCATTGTATAATGAGATTGAACTGCATATTCAAACAGGGTGATTTGATAACCTGTCTAGGTCGGAGCATTAAACATGCGGACTACGTCTTGTATTGATTGTACATTGAAATCAGTGAATATACAACGTTTACCTGTGGTTTTCAACTCATTTAATTGGTTGGAACTGCTACACTGAGAATTGGCGAAAAGACACTTGTAAACAGGGAATATTAATTGATTCAGATTTAGTCTGAGAGGAATACAACGTGAAAATCATTAATTAAAAAGGTTTAATCTTAAAATAATAAAATCTACTTAGGAAGAAAGAGTAAATATCTAAGTAATTATGTTTACCTGTCACCTGAGAACAGTTTTTGACTGTTACCCTCACCTGAAATCAGATAAAAGTAGCCGAATTTGTTACTCGTACATACATTCTTGCGAAACAGTTACTAGATAAAAGTCTTCGTCTGAGTGTGTTCAGCAAGGTAGTGCGCGCTGTTTGTGTTAATGCAAGATTATAACGTCTTTAAAAGAAACAATACCACCCAAGATTTTTTTAATGGGTGGATTTGCCCCTTAAAGTTACTGAACCACATAGTTCACGTACGGTTTTATAACCTATTTTGCATAAGGCATCATCACCTCACAGCGTTTGTACTGGTAGTTAAAGCCAGCCTTCTATAATCTACCCAATAAACGAGTGCACTGACTGTTGGAAGGGCAAAGTTCTTTATGGTCTTCTGTTCATATTAACTATTTTACATTCTTCCCTATCCTGCCGACATTATTTCAGCTGCTCTCACAACTAAGCAGTACATCGTCTTACAAAAAATAAATATTGCTTATCTATTTAAACATCTGCTTTAACGCTAGAATTCCGAACGATATTGGGACCACGTGTTTCACATATGTTTCACTGACGAACGTTCTGCAAGATACGTTGATACGATTATGACAAGCGCGGTTAGTTCCACGTGAGTTTCAAGCCAACTCTAAAACATTTTATCTTGCATAGCGACGAATAATAAAAAAATTAAATACTATGTAGCCTATATACTGTACAAGTAGTTAAAATGTAATTAGACTTTATTGGTTTGTGGACGTACACCATTGCTCATGTTTTTGCTGAACAAACCTGTGTTGGATGACAAGCAATGAAAAACGAATAAGAAATATATATATATTTTTCTTGTTCGTTTTTCATTATTTGTCATCCAACACAGGTTTGATCAGCAAAAAACATGAGCAATAGCGTACGTCCACAAACCAATAAATTCTAATTGTAAACTCCCATTGCAACAAACATTTAAAAATCTCATGCAGTTAAAATGTTTTACACTTTTACAAGTGAAAGTTCTAAGGTTGGTTTGATATCGTCAAATCATTTCTCAGAGAAGTACTACTAGGAGTTGCATGGAAGATAAGATTAAACCAATATAAACGTACGGAGTCTTATAAGTTATCACACTGCGCCTTCATGATATATTTTGCAAAGAATTTGAAATTTTACGAAATTATTTTTATAACATGGCTACCCCAAAAAAATATTTTGCAATTTTACTGTAAGTTGTTAAAAATACTGTAGAAATTTGTCGGAAATGTATAAAAATTTGTCGGGAATGTATGTAAATATTGCCGTAAATGATTATTAAACTATTCTGCAGCAGTGACCTGTTGAAGTATTTCCCTAAAATTAAAAAAAAATATATATTTTTTAAAAGCCAACAAAGTTTTGTAGTGCATGCTGTTCTCGTAGGACTGAGTAAGTGTTACGTAGAAACGAACTTCTTTTATTCTCTATTTGCGTCCTTCCGCGGAAGCGAAGTTAACATTCCCGTTGGTCAAAACACGTTATTCACGAATTATCTGATGTAATCGTGGGAACCCTGGGAATGCTAAGAACTTATATGTTACTCATCTGTCAATTAACGGCTGTGTTCAGAAACATTCACTTCAAGAGCAGTATATGCAAAGGAGAATTTACTAGATGGACCACTGCGGTCGCTCGTACACTGACAAAAATAAACCTCTTAACAATAATCAATCATTGTTAGAAATTGTCACGACCAGACACGAATACAGCGCAGATATTTAAGGGGAAAGGCAGGCGAATTAAAAAAAAAAAATCTCTCTCTTGCAAGGCGACTGACTAAGAAGACAGGCGACCGACGAACCGACATTTTTGTGTGATGTTCTTTCCCTACAAATAAACCAACGTAGTTACGAAATCAACCTTCAATCTCTTACGTAGTCTTGTACTTAAAAAAAAGTGGGGAGGGATTAATTGCCCCTACCGCCCAACCCCCCTTGCAGCCGTACCTGGCCACGGTCACCATTATACGTAGAGTACATCTGAGTGCGTATGAGTCTTGAGAAAGTCGAGAATATAATATTATAGAATTATATTAGAAATATTTTGACCATCAACGTCTTCAGCACTGTTGAGACCGTGTTCACAGGACCGGCACCAGGTATATTCTGTTTAGTATAAATTATGTACATTTTGAGACACAGATTACTGTTTACATTGAGAAATGCCAGTTGCACCGCAGCACATTTACCACACGCAATGTAGAATGGATATCCCAGGTTCATCTTAGAGAGAGATATTTGGTCAGCGCTCAACACCGAGGTCTCTGCGCTGGTGAGGGTGACATGAGGTTGGTATGGAGCAGTTCTGGAATGAAAAGACGGAGGAAACGGAGGATCCCCGAGAAAACCCGCCGACCAGCGGCATCGTCCGGAACGATTCCCACAAGCGAAAATCCGGTGACTGACTCCGCCAGGAATCGAACCCGGATCGCCTTGGTGGGAGGCGAGATGTCTGACCACTCGGCCACCGCGGCCCCAGGTTCATCTTAAAACTAATAATTTCGATTGGTATATGAACTGTCAAATTTTACTGAGTTTGTAATAACAGTATTGCAGTTTGGCGTCCATGGCGAAAAAAACTGAATACACCTACCTACCTTGCAGCACTCGTTTACCATTGTTTATAAGTACTAGTTGAAATTCTTGAAACGTTTTTGAAATAAAATTTTCGTATTTCCGCACACGTCGGATAAAAAATGCCCGCATTTCAGTTGCCAGAAAGTTATACGTCAGTGTCAGATCCATCAAACTCAGTGGCACAGAACTACTATTAACTTGAGCTTAATTCATACTATTGGGAACCGACACAACATGTTGTTACGTCAGTCTACGTGAAAATATATAAGTTATTTAACTAATATAGCTACACGAATGTAATTTTTTGGAGCAAAATTACACCTTTTCTTGAGGAGTATTAGTTGACATCATGCGAGAAAAAGCGCGCGAAGTTTAAATTAGTTACTGCAAGTTTTGAACATTTCTCAGAGGAGTGATATTTGTGTACGTATCGATGAAGTCACCTTCTGACTACTTCAACTATTTACATTATCCAAACTAAACAATAATTTATTATATGGTTTTGGGGTTTATTAAAAATAAAATTGTTTATACTATACAAAGTTTGCTGGTAAAGATCGGTCTTAAAAGATACGCATAATTTGCCCTAGTTTTTAAAGCACATTTGAGAATTATTATTAAATTCAGAAATGGTTTACTCACCGAAACAAATTTGACAACACAAAGGTTGTGGACAAACAAAAATTATTTAAATAAACACCAAAACCACTGTTAGCCTTTATATTACTGAGCAAGTGTTAGCGTTCAAATTCATTCTACTTTCTACTGTCACATTATAACCAACACGCAAAGAGAGAGAAAGAGAGAGATGGAGAGAAAGGAAGAGAAGGGAACGACTACAAACAATTGCTTTGCCTAACGTACAACACTCACGTTAAAAATATTGCTAAATAAAGACGACAAAAAAAACTGATAGTAACAAAATCTGAAATTTTTTAACTTTTCGTTCACAACAGATGAGTGAATTAGAAGCAACTATCATAGTTACATTAAAAACGTGTGGGGCCCCAAAATGTTAGAAGAGGTCCCTTTTCAGTTTCTGGCCGAGGGCCCCAGAAGGAACCAGTCCGGGCCTGGATGTAGGTCCGCAGAGTTATAGCGGTGAGACCACTCACAGCGACAACCCGGGTTATGTTCTCGAATATGTCGACCACAGGATTTCTCATGAGGCAAATGTGGCGGACGTCGTCTTTAGCCGGCGGGTTTTCTGAGTGTTCTTCCGTTGTTCCACCCTTGTTTTCCTTGCCTACTCGCTTTAAGTGTCTCATTATATGTCACTCTTCAGGAAACAGCTGTCATCTGCGGGCTACAATTTTAGACTTAAGTCCTTAGGGATGCGGTACGTCGACAAGTCGATTACAACTAACAATCAGTTATAAGATGTGGGTAAGTGAATGCCAAACGAATTTCATATGAAACAAATATGAAAGGTCAGTTCCTTGAATAGTAATGATAACTACTTGAACAAGAGAATTCTCGCAGCCCAGTTTAATTCTCTTAACAAATTTATAGAGACACTCAATATCTGGAAAATTAACTAACATGAACGACGTGTTAGTGTAACTATTTATTTCTTTGACTAAATGACCTACGTGCTATTTCCCTGTCAAAACATTTACAGGATGTTCGGAAATAACTGGTCAAAATAGGAGTACAGTAACATTTGGCATAGTAAGCCTACAACGTGAGTGCGTAAATAGTGAGTTAAGAGATGTGAAAGCCAGAAAGTGAAGTAAAATATTGATGTTGTAAATCACTTATTACGTCCTTATGTTACAGTAGATGTGTAGCATCCCAACTAGGAGGCTGCTGTTTATAGTAGACAGGGGTTTTCTGAGTAAGGTTATTGGATACCAACAACGCACATCATTCCGAAGATTGGTTATTAATTAGGAACTTCTGCGATGTTACATTTATGCAATTCACATGCGTAACTATTGTAGACCACTTGGCCTTAAAATTACGAGTTGCAGCGTCGGCCTCTGGCCTACCGTACGTAAATTCTACATCGAAGCTCGAAGTACTCTGTCTATCCTACAATACTACTTGATGGTTCTCAGCTATACCAGTCACATGATTCCTTTCTCGAACAAAGAAGTGATAAGGGTCCGTTCCGTCCATTTCTCCAAATAAGATTCGTATTCGAGTACTTTCGCACATCAATTCCCAGAATTATCACGTGATGAATTTCCTCGCTCACGAGGTCGGCACTGACGTAGACACACTTTCAAACCAAAAGTTAAACAATACACCACCATCATTAAATCCTGCACAGTACAGGGCACTTATAGAGTTTTGATCTCAATGTCCTTTCGTATAGTTCTTCACACCTTATAATTAGAGACCGGAAAAATTCGCGTTTTCTTTTGGCCCCAAGCTAGAATTCCAACTACTGTAAGTTCGTGCCACTTTCGCAATTGGCCCGTGACTTATTTGACACTTGCTGGAAGTGGCTTAGCCAACAGTACAGAAGCAACTAAATACAGGCCCATATCACTGCGTCATCGAGCAGCCAGTGAGCAGATAACGTCTGCTTGAATACACACACGTTCTTGGAGGTTAGCCTACATGTCAGTCAACACGCAAAGTTTCGCGTCTCTATTTATAATATATACATTACTACAGTAATAATGTTTCACATTTTAATTTATACAGTTACTTAAGATTATTAAAGAGATATTTTGTATCATAGAATTGACTTGTAGCCCAATTATCAGCATTATACATATACATACACATAAACAGTACAGAATGTTTAGGAAGTTACCACAGATGCCCACTGGTGTCTCATCGACGGCGCATGAGTACCCGTGCATGTTCAAAGTTTCCCGGTAAATCTCAAACCTCTCCGCCTGCAGCAGCTGGCAATGGTAGTGTGGCCCTTTGTTGCGAGACAAACTATATTGGATCAGACTATACACTTTGAGCATATGACATTAATGCGCCAGTAGGGCATACCAATAAATGTGTGTTTTAGAGACCGGTTTATACTACTGGAGAATACATTACATTCGTTGTTGCTTGTACGCTATTGGCAGTAGAGTGTACCTACGTCTACCAGTCCACAGACAAATCAAGAGTTTGGTATAATCATTGCTAGATTCACTAGTTTGTCGCGAAAATATCTTTGCTCCGACACATCTCTCATTTGATTGCACCAATTACAATAAAGTTACTGACATATCGTGATATACCAGTAGATATAACCCCAAGACAAGTGGAAGTATAAACATCCAATCACTAAACACGAATCACAGTAGCAGATATACGCATAAGGCATTGAAACCGAATGGTGCAAAAATATTTGCGCCACAAAATCGTGTCTCTAGCACGGTCGTAGAAGAACAGGTCTGGACACTCGCCTGGATATTTGACCCCCTTGTTGTTTGGCTGTAGTTCACCAAGTTACCGTGAATATTGTTTTATTGGCGCTGATGTTACGGCGGTCTGACTCAAACTCCGCCCACTTCCCTCCCATTAAGATAAACAATTTATCAACACGTATTTTTTTATCAATTTATGAAATACTTCTTTCGCTCACAAATTTAAGAAAAGGCTCCAGCAATCTTTACTTACTTTATAATGTTAACAATGGAAAATAAGTGGGCGGAGTTTGAGTCCAACCGCCCGGATTACAGCGCCAAAAAGTATACGACATTCTCGGTAACTTGACGAACTACAGTCAAACAACATTGGGGTCAAGCAAAATACATTGGAAGATAGGCGAGTGTCCAGACCTGTTCTTCCACGACCGTGGTCTCTAGTCATTGCTAAGCAGCGTGTGCCTTGAAACACTCCACGCTTCGCCGCTGGCATCTATAGTCTACCGACAAGAACCTGCTCGGTGTTATCGTACGTGGCGATATTCAAGTGTATATATATATTTTCTCTATCAGCACTAGTAGTTTGGCCAGACATTTGACGAGCATACTGTATAAAGCTGCTTATATAACCACATATTTCACAAGAAAAACATTATTCTAAGTAAAGAAAAAAATAGTTAATTAGTTAAGAAAATTAATTTTCTCTGATTTTCTCTATAATCAAATCTGCCATTTCAGTGGTTGAAAGCTCGTGAAATGAGCCAAACATGGCTTCATGTAAATTATTTTCCTCTTTATCTGCTGTTTATTATTTCTAAATTAATTGTGATTAACACCACGCAAATATTTTAAATGTTTGACTTTTTGAAACGCTGTATAGAAACGTTGTAATAATGTGTACTTTCACATTTTTTTAGGATGACATCTGCAGTTCTAATTGTTCTCATCATGTTGACTGCCGAGGTGCTGTCTTCTCAACCAAATATCATCGTCATTATTGCTGACGACATGGTAAGTTTGCGGATGATAAATACGTAATTCCTGATAGTTTCAGCCGGTCTACGGTGCTGGAGGTCCTGGGTTCGAATCCTGCCTCGAGCATTGATGTGTTGTTCCTTCACCTCATTTCACCCTCAACGGTTCTTAAGACCTCGTAATTAAAGACCTACAACTCTCTCATCACCACATAATAGTTTTACCTTCTGTGTCAATTATTGTTGTGTTTAGCATAATGTCTGGTTTTTGTCAACTGTACATTGCCTTTGCGCGCTTACGTAAGACTATATGTCCGGCAGAAATATATTTTTTAAGTTGCTTAAAGGCGGTAATAGAGGTTTTCTTTGGTAATGCAATAAAATAAAAATTTACTTTAGGAGCAGAAAAAGCAAGCTGTCTTACAAGATTTGCGTATTACAGTAGTGTTACCACTACTGTAATACGCACTACAAGAGCTAATTACGTAAAACATTTAATTAAACGGCGTTATTTCTGTCAGTACTTGCATTTTGGTGTTTCAACATCGTGTGATCGTATGTTACTATTCACTTTAAAACACATCCATGCCACAACCCAGAATTTGTTGTGGCAAAGGAATATTTTGTTTTAAAATACAAATCACTGCGAAGTAGCTTAACAGCAAAGAAAGTTTCTCTTAATTGTAGTTAGTATTGTCAACAAAGTTGTGTTACCATCAAAATAGTTCAGCAGCATTATGTACGGGAAATAAACAAACATAAATGAATGTGGTGTGGAGATTAAATTGTACGTCGAAGCATCGCACACAAAGAGACGGAAACCGGAACAGAGAACTCATGTCCACCACATGTAAAACAACCGGGTTTGACCTTGGTGGGGATCAAAGCCGAACCGCTGAGGTGGAAGGTGAGTTATCTGACCATGAGTTCACCGCGGCACTGCTGAGTGATAATCTCTACGTAGAACAAATAATTTTATTTACGACAAAGAAAATTATGATCTAAAAAAATTTCTAAAACATAAATTTTTTATAAGCAAACAATATATATATTTTTTTGTTTTTTAAATTTTTATTTGCTACTATCCCAGTTTTCTTTAATGTAAATTGTAACGTCTCAAATAAATACTATTTTTTATTATTTTAAGACATTGTTTTTCTGTACACGTCAATCTAAAAATACTTACTTTGCAACAGTATAAATTATTTTGCGGCAAAGAAGAATTTTATTTGAATATAAACAGTTGTAAAGTAGCTTTATCGCAATGAACTTTTTTGCTACATTAAAAAAAACAGTTGCAACAAAACATGTGTTACTTAAAATAGTTTAGTAGTAATATTTATAACAAAACTGTTTTAGTATTTTTAACACACTTTTTGTGTTAAAGAACGTAGGCATTGTCTCGTAAACCTTTTTATTTTCACAACAAAGACGTATTTTAAAGTTTTATCCTTCCCGCAAAAAATATTTCTTTATCGTGAACTTGACCGCCTCAAACAGTTTCTTTCTTTTGATATTTCGAATGCTTTGTTACTTTCTTTAATTATTATAGACTTTCTTTATCCATACTGTTTTAGGTACTTGATTTGCTGTAAATATAATTTTTCAGCTAACGGTTTAAGAGTTTTTAGAGCCGAATTAAAGTAACTTGCTTGTCTCAGCCCAATAAGCCTCAGTTGAATTCACGCTGTCTGGCGTAAGAGTTACAATTTCAACACAAAACGAAAATTAAATTCGTATTTAGGTTTCATTAAAATCATAAAAAAATACCACAGTTAACTATTTACTTGACTTAACTAAAATTAAATTTCGTTAGAGCATAAAGTGGTACTAATATTAAGCGTTGCTTAACAATAAGCTTGCCTTAAACGAGTCTAAATATTTGTGAGGCAGATAAAGTACTGAAATGGAAATAATATAAGTTTAACCGATTTAGAAACAACAAAGATTCTTACACAAATAACCCAAGGTCATTAATGAATAGTACTGCAAAGAGCAAGGGTAAGTTCCCAAAGGCTTACCAACTGTACCTTGCCGGTAGTCTACGCGTTCTTCTCGTAATACTTTCAGCCCACGAAAACGCAATAACAAAGTAATAAAGCAATAATAACACGAATTATAAGCTTAGTAATTGTTTACATAATACACTACACTATTGCATCACATGTTGCTCCTTGCAACGATGCTATGTTAACACACCGTCTTGGTACAGAATAAAGGAAAGGATGCTCGGCGTGTACCCACGTAGCGAAACACAACTGGACCAGGAGTGGTCCAACAAGACTTACATAGTCATGACATGCCTGTAGACAGTAAAACTACGCGGGTAAAGTTTATTTTTTGCTAGGTTTCAATGTAGTATCTACGTGTCCGATGTTTTCATTATGTCATTCGTGTTTGCAGATACATGGATTTTCTCTGGGATCTCCGATTTCCTCGCTTTCCTCATTTCGGCGCCTCTCCAGTGTAGGGCCTCATACCATGTCAGACTTCGGTGTAAGCAGATGCCTATGAGTCTGCATCCGGGACCACTATTCAGGTCCACCTCATATTTAACCCGGCCAATGAGAATTCTGAAATGCTAATACTGATCGTTTGTTATTCGTCTGTAATCACTTGAATCATCTGAAGTTATCATCGCGCAGTTAGAGCGCTTTGGAGACTACTTTAGCACTAAAGATTTTCGCCTTTATTTCCCTCTCTCTAGGCATGCCATGTATACCACCATGGCTAGTAAACCTTTTATTTCTTGCGAAAAAAAAATTTTTTTTTTCGCTTACTGTTTTTTCAGCCTTATACGCTCACATGCAATTCTGCTTCATTATCAGTGACGGATGTGTCAACTGTCTCGCGTCTGGCATTCTACCCGCTAATAACAGACTTGTGGTGTCTCAATTAACAATATTCTGATTGGCACAGTTACATAAGCCGCGCCTCTCCACAAGGACACGTGGCTAATATCCATGACGTAAAGCTGGAGATTTGGACGTAAGGTAGAGAAACAAGAAGATCAGAAACTTTTTCGCGAAAATCCAGGCTCCCTACCGTCCATTAATAAATAACTTCGTCACAACCATCAGTAGGTCTAAAGATTGCATGCAATCAGTGTACGTGCCACCGATGTACCGTAGGTAGAAACCCAGAAATATTGGGAGTTTCAGCGTCTCGCCGCGGCTGGACAGCACAGTGGTCCTATCGTACACTCTGCCTTCAGCTTCATGTTCATTGGCTGCTGCTCCAGTGACTGGCCAGTTGTACTTGTGTCATGGTAGCGCGGCAGTCAGTCAGTGTTCTCATTCAGGCCTGCTGTTGGTTCAAAATCCTCGGGAAGAGTTTCAGGAAGAATGATCCTGTACAATTTAGTTACTTTCGCGCGCAGGAGTTGGAAATCTAAACGTCTTCTCAAATTAACTCGCGAAATTTTCGGGTCTCTTACTACAAGTCTTACAAACAAGTATTGTCGATTTGTATAGCATTCAAGGTGCAAAGGCCTAACGCAATCAAATCTGAGCAATTTTATTGATGTTACGTGGAAGAATCCAGAAATGCCCAGAAATGTAGTTGACGAATAATATTTTGAGAAGCTAAAAAAATAATATCGTATGAAGTAGGCCTAGATACCGCACCTCGGATGTAGACTTAACGCCTATAGGCAACTGCTTGAGGTGCCGCACTGAAAAAAAAAATACTTATTGGTCACCACAAAATATTTTGTCATTTTGAACCTTACCAAATATTTTTGTGGTGACCACTAAATTTTTTTTATGTCCCCAATAAAGTTTTGCACTGGCTACCAAAAATGTTGGTAACAACTGCAAAAATATTTCATGAGGTCCATAATGACAAAACATTTTGCAGTCACCACAAAACTGTTTTTTTTTTTCTGTGCGGAATGAGGAAGGTGAAGAAACCAGAGGTCCCAGAGAAAATACGCCTATCCGTGACATCGTCCGGCCTGATTCCTACGTGCAAATATTCGGGGACCGACCAACCCTGCCAGGTATCGAGTCTGGATCGCCTCTGTGGTAGGCGACTCGGCCGTCGCGCCGCCTAGAAGTGCTGTTATAGAATGCTAAGCTGTGGTTGTTAGTATATGTTGTTGTTTATGCTAGGGCTGGAACGATGTTGGGTTCCACGGCTCTAATCAGATACCGACTCCTAACATGGATGCTCTGGCCTACCACGGCATCATACTGAACAGGCACTACACTATGCCTACCTGCACGCCATCCAGAGCAGCTTACCTCACTGGTCGCTACCCAATCCGCACAGGTGAGTCGAGTTTGTAAGTTCACAACTGTCAACCGTTACACGCCATCAAACGATTCACATTCCTTGTGAAAAAATACATATACTTTGTCCGGAATAAAATGCCGGAGAAATATTTTCCACGTTGACTATGAAGCAAACTGACCGTCAGCCCGGCGACATCATTGTTTTGTCAGTCTAGTGTGTCTAGCGTTTGTTTCTTTTTAGTATTTTGTCGTTTCCTTGAGGATAAGAAGTGCTACCTGATAAAGTTTTTATTGATATCTTGACGACCTGTATTACCACCTCCTGATAAAACTGGCTGACTACTATCTGCTGGATAGGCTATCAGCCACTTTTAAGTCAGCTATCGTGTATTACGACCTCTGGATAGTAACCAGATAACTAACAGCTCGATATTCGGAGGTACTTACCCATACAGCACACAATGATTCAGTTACATTTCAGAAATGTTTCGCTGAAACATCTGTAACATCTCAGTACGTAACGAAACATTTCAGAGATGTTTCAGCAACATCTCAGCAATGTCGATATGTCCTCTCTCAGACACATTACAGAGTAATGTCTAAGAAATATTGCAGTGTAATGTCTCAGAAATATTGCAATGTAATGCAAAATCACTTTGCAGTAAAACACAAAAACAGAAAAATACATTTAGTGCATTGAGAAAAATATAATTTCCTGTTATGTGTTATGTTAGTCGCACTCGTGTTCCTGAACCCTGTGTGTCTACCTGATGACGGGAACAGATTCCAGCTCCCGAAACGTCATTAATACTGACTGTTTGGAAAACTACTGTGTTTTCTTTCATCTCATCGTTTTGGGTCGTTTGTTGTTTTTTATGTTCGTGTCTGATATCTATTGCGTTTTTGTTTCGTCTCGTCATTATGTCGCATGTCAACTTAGTTTTCTTTGTTAGATTTTTGTTATTTCATTATTTTTTTTCTGTTTGTTCCTTGTTTTATCTGACCAGATTCCAGTTTTGGAATTCGGTGTTGTGTACGTATCCTGATGACTAATCATACTCTGCTTGTTATGTTTTCTTGTCTTATTTTTAGTTTTCATTTGACAGTCATTTATTTCGCAATGGAGTATGTCCAAGCAAATAAATCCAGTCATATTTACTTGGTTCATACCATTGACACATAATGGGTATACATTAAGTAAAATATTTTTTGTTGTGGTTTTTTTCATCGTTGGGTCTAAAAAAATACCATACAAAACAGTGAAGGCATAACAAATTACAAATATCCACGTAACGTGTTATTGAATTCACTAATGTAAAGCAAACTTTTGACTGGCACAGTACATACTTAGTTAATAAGATGTCGATACGTTTTCCCATATGCTTAAAAATAAATGTCTTCTATTATACAAAGGATTATATCACTGTCACTAAGTTCGAAGTAGTTAAAAAATATACTAGTAAACGATTAAAAACCAAAATACATCGTGACATGAAAAATATAAGCAGAAACCTTTAAAATAACTTCATAATTTATATTACGTTTTCCACAGGCAACAAAAGTTTGATCTTCCATTTCATGATTAGCAAACATATATGACAACATTTTTGTTCCCCTAAGACGTTAAATTCTGGATAACAACCTATCAGCGCCAGGTTGAAGTACTAGTTGATACAGTAGCTTATTCAGTGGATAATCTCTCAGATAAGCGATATTAGAGGGTCGTAAATCACTTGTCTGTACTATCTTTTAAATACGTTTTATCCAGAACTTTATTCGGAAATCGTAATACAGGCCCTAAGTAAATTAATAATTTAAAAACTTAAAAATATCTAAAAAAAAATAATATATATTTAAACTAATGCATGTAAAAAAACGCAACTACATGTAAAATAAACACATAAGGTAATACGAAAAGAAATATAAAAATTTGACAGAGGTATTTAATAGTTAATTAGTAAAAGGCATTTATGGGTAAAAAAGTATAAAATTAAGGTAACTCGTCTTTTACTAAATAAAATAAACTTATTTATAATAAATAAAAATTAATATTTAAATTACATTATTACGATATTACAAAAGAATAAACGAACAAAAAATAGCTGAACATTTTATTATATAGGCCTATGTAAGTGGTTATAGGATATAACTGCAAGCAGAATTATATTATCTGATAGATATATTTTTTAACATTTAAATTACTTTGTACTAAAAAAGTTATGGAAATAGTAAACGTGTAAGTAAGTCAAACCAAATTAAACGTTAAATACGTTAATAAGGGCGTAAAAATATCGGTACTATACGAGTTCATAAGCGATAAATAAACAGCAATTCCTATGAAGAAGTAGGTATCTCGCTAGGAGTGTGAAATGGTATTGTGCGTGTTGCAGGCATGCAGGGGTCGCCACTGGAGGCCGGCGAGCCTAGAGGTATCCCCTTGTCAGAGACACTTCTACCAGAGCGGCTACAGCAACTAGGCTACGTCACCAGGCTGGTAGGCAAGTGGCATGTGGGGACTTTCATGACAGACTACACTCCTACACGCCGTGGCTTCCACTCTCACCTCGGCTACTGGAACGGCTACATAGGATACTTCGACCACTCCATCGAGTCCGTCACTCCTCTCAAGGTACAAACATACACAGTAGAGTGAACTCCTTCCAAGTCCTGGCTACTTTGCTTCTCTTCAGCTAATTTGTATTCTTCTACCGTTAATTAGTGTATAGACGTGTGCCCGTGTTTAACGTGCACATTGCATAGATTTTACCGTATTCAAACGTTAAGGTCTAAGGCCGTGTATTTCAGTTAAGTTGACAATCCTCTGAGAGAATACTTTGTGCGCAGCTGTAGTGACTTGTGGTTCCTGCTAGGAGAATGTTATCCTGGTGTTCGCTTAAATTTTCAAGATATGTATCTTAACTAGTCACCTTTGTACCGACTGCTTCTTCGACCATATGCTTCACTCCAAACAGCACACTGAAGGGTAGATTTGAGTGCAGCCAAACTATGTACCAACAACAATATGACATGAGCTGATATCACATTGTTCTTATACGACGACCAGACCACTAGTGACAGAAAACAGAAACTAGGGCATCATATCGTGTTTATTATGAACGTAAATATAAAAAACAAAACTAACAATGTCTTAAGAATAATACATTCGGTTATTACATATCACATTATGGAATAGTTTACGTTGTAACAACCACACAAAAAAGGAAGCATAACTATGTACAATTACATACTTGTGTTTGTCTTTGTGAGCGGTGAGGATGAATGATTCACCACCACAAACTTTACATTCGGCGTTACTGAAATTCTCTGCGTGAGAGGTTTACGGATCGTGCGGCAACCCCTTTCCGCGCTCGACCGAGCCGTATTCCTCCCCCTTTGTCCAGAAGCTACAAACGAAATAGTTTGACATATGTCTACGAGATTCAAAATGCTGACTCTTATTTGGACCGAGAATAAGTTTATATGACTAAATACGCGTTCTGTCAGTTTTTAAGCATAGTTCCCGATTATTTCTAAACTATTATTCATCTCTATATATAAAAATGAAAGCTGACTGATTGACTGACTGACTGACTGACATATCAAACTGCAGCCCAAACAACTGGACCTAGAATCGTGAAATTTTTTGTGGAGATTCCCTTCAGGTCGTAGGCGAGCACTAAGAAGGGATTTTTCGAAATTCGACCTCTAAGGGGGTGAAAAGGGGTGAAATGTGTTTCCGAAGAAACTTCGATAGAGCTCGAACCCGACGGCCTATCATCGTGATTTTTACTTTAATAGGACACTCGTATAAATGCATATTAGCCAATTTAAGGATTTTTCGAAGTTCAACTTTTAAGGGGCTGAAAAGACCTTAAATATGTTTCCAATCAACTATCGATATCTATCGAACCCTTCGGGATAGAAAGTTGATATTCACTTCAAAATATTGCTTACGTAAATACCCAAAAAGTAGTTTTAGGTTTTTTTTGAAATTCGACCTCCAGGCAGTAAAAAGGGGCAAAATGTGTTTTTAATGAATCGTCTTTATCTTTGAAACACAATTGGCTATCATCGTGATTATAACTTTAATTGGTTACTTTTACAAATGTTTATGGCACGACTTAAAATCGTTTCGAAATTCTTTATTTAAAGGGTTTAAAATACGTGAAATGTGTTTTCGATTATCCTTCCATATCTATCGAATCAATCGAGATATCAAAGTAGTCTTTGCTTTAAATTGGTGCTTTTGTAAGTATCCCAAGTACCATTTAAAATATATTTTCCGAATTCGGCCCTAAACTGGTTAAAATGGGGTAATATGAGTTTTCGAATCACATTCGATATATATCGATCCCATAGTTTTTTGTATAGAGACGTGATTTTTGTTTAGGATTGATGCTTACTCAAATACCTAAAAAGTAATTTCAGGAATTTTCGAAATTCGCCACCTAAGGACGTGAAAAGGGGTGAAAAGTGGTGAAAAGCGTTTTCAATTAATCGTCGATATATCTTGAACCCAGCGGTCTAATGTTGTGTTTTTTACGTCCACGAGATACCAATAAAGTATTCTAAAACGTGATTCAAGGGTTTTTTGAAATTTACTCTCTTAAGTGGTGAAAAGAACTTGAACGTGTTTTAGATAAATCCTCGATATCTATCGAACCCGTCGAGATATACAATTAATTTTTGCTTCAGGATGATAATTACAAAAATTATCGCAAAACGATTTTCATATTTTTCGAAATTCGATTTCTCAATACTGTGCAGGGGTGATGTTTTTTTTTTTTTTTTTTTTTTAATGAATGATCGATTTTAATTCAACTGAACGGGCTAGCGATGTGATTTACACTTCAGTTGGATACTTATACAAATGTCTAAGATTTAAATGTAAAATATTTCGAAATTCGACACCCAAAAGGGTGAAAAAACACAAAATTTCTTTTCTATCAACCCACGATATCTATCTAACCAGTAGCGATATTGAGGTGTTGTTCGCCTCAGAGTGAAGCTTACGTAAATATTTTAAAGTATTTGTATGTATTTTTTTATTTGTAAGAAACGTAATTATTAAGAATAAAACTTAGTTGGTCAATAATCAAGGCAGACGATCCGAACAGCAGGGACGAGCAGCGAGAAACAACCTATACAGGAGTTTCACTCTACAGTAACCTATCGAGACGTGGTGTTGTACAACCTCTATGAGCCCAGGACACAGATATTTTTTTTTTAATAAAATTTATTTTAATGAATTATTTCGAAGTTACGTGACGCAGTTGTTTGTTGCTCAGGTCTAAATTCTGGGAGGTTCTGGGCTCGAATTCCTTTAAAAGCTGCGTGCCAACGTTCAGTTCTGACACAAAAACTACAAGGCAGATCGAATTAGTGCAATTTGCATGTAGTTTTCAAAAGGGGTAAAATTGGTAAAATTGCATTTCGCTTTCCACTTAGGTTCCTCTACAATATCAGCTGACATATTGTCGGTATACTGCCAAAAGTGATTAAGTCATAAATGCTATTTCGTTTAAAAACCGTATTAAATTGTAGATATTAACAAAAATTTGGTATGTAACTATACTGTGACACAACAGTACGAAACGACGAATAGACTTTAAACTTGGGCAATTGTTCGTGAACAACATATACATATTCCTAGCATTTTTATAATTTTATCTCATTTTGACTTTGTCTTTTTTGGTAGTAAACCGACGATATATCATCTCACTAATCTCAGGTTTGGGGCACCAAATACGTTTCCGCGAAACCTTTACCCGTTGAAACTTTGTAATGTCAATATAGTTAAAGTTAATATTTTGAAAATATATAATTGAGGGCACCGTCACCAATGGTTGTACACAGGTTAAAAAGATGTTTCTCATTCGATTAACTTCTTACCTTAGGTGTCTGTCACTACCCCAGAACGTCAAATAGGCAGGGCTATAAATAAGGCCCAGGAGTAGTCGCAGTTAGTGGCAGGGACAAACTTAAGACTGCTTTTCGCGTGGACAGCTATAGCTACTTATCCTGCTGCAGAATTAGTTCAACTAGCCGCTTGGACATTCTAACACTTGATGACTGAAGTACCAATCTGGTGTGCAAAGAGGTTTTTAAATTAAAGTAAATATTATCAGTTACGAATAATACTCGCGAGCAAAGCCGCGGGGGACAGCTAGTATGTCTATGAAATTGAAAATGCGGACACTTGTTTAGATACAGAATAAGTTAATATGAGTAGATTAATGCTTTGTCAGTTTGTAAGCATAGTCTTCCATTATTTCCAAACTGTTTGTCATATGTCTACGAAATTCAAAACGCAAACACATATGAGAACCAGAATAAGTTAATATGACTAGATACATGCTTTGTCAGTTTGTTAGCATTTTCTCGGATATAAACAAACTATTGTTTTTTAAGCTTAGTTTTCGATTATTTCCAAACTATTTTTCATATGTCTATGAAATTCAAAACGCCAACACATATTAAGTACCAGGATAAGTTAATATGACTACACGCTTTGTCAGTTTTTAAGCATAGTTCACGATTATTTCCAAACTATTTGTCATATGTGTATGAAATTCAAAACGCAAACACATCTTAAGTACCAGAATAATTTAATATGACTAGATACTCGCTATGTCAGTTTTTTAAACATAGATCTCGACTATTACCAAACTACTTGTCATCTGTCTATGAAATTCAAAACGCAAACACATATTAAATACCAGAATAAGTTAATATGACTAGATTAACGCTTTGTCAGATTGTAATCATTCTTCTCGATTATTAACAAAATATTGTTTTTTTTATACTTCTCGATTATTTCCAAACTATTTGTCATATGTGTATGAAATTCAAAACGCAAACACATATTAAGTTCCAGAATAAATTAATATTGTTACAAGTTTGAGAGCACAAACTTTATATGTGGGCAATTCCCATGAGTTCTTTGGGATAGAGGTCTTATAATTACAAATAAAAGAGTTAAATTAAGTACTGGATTTAATAGCTCACAAAGCTACGAAATACACAAAACAGTAATCGACTAGAACTCTCACAACACAATTAGTTATGCACACAATTCCTCCTGTGTCACAGACACGTTAATTAACTTTGACAATTAAAGCACAAGAAAAGTATACCATCAATTAATTAAACACTATAAATCACAATAAAATTCAGTCCTATATCCAATCAACAGTATTTCTATTAATGACAATGTACAACCTTATCAGTCCGAAGTGGTGATGGCTCACCATGTGCTGCGTAGCACCCCGAGTGCACTGCTGTCTTTACTCTTGAGGTCTTCTGTTCGACTCCCGTCGCGCACCTCCTCTTCGCCTGTCAGCCCGCCGCAGCAGTCCTCTTGTATCGCCAAACACTGCTCCGAAGGTAGCCGCCCGCCGCCTCACAGTAGACTTTGACGTCACCAAGATGTCTTCACCAGTCTCTCTCCACAGGCGTAGCACCTTCCTCTAGCACTTCCAATAGCGAACTCCCTTCAAATGTGCCGATTCTTGCTTTTATACCAGCCCAGACAGTCGGGTGTTCCCCGCATTACAGGGGTCTAAAAATAGATATTTCATCATGTTTCGGATGTGCTAGTAGTCACGTCGGCCGCCCTCGAAGGGTTAAGACGCAGTTGGGACAAGTATCTATGGCGTAGGTTCGGCGGGATTCCCACTATGAGCCACCCGGGCTTTGAATCATCGGCCAGCCCTCAAGGTGTTACGAAACAGCCGCCGACCACTGGCCTCCAGGTACATGGCACGCAACAATATGACTAGATAAATGCTATGTCAGTTTTTAAGCATATTTCTCGATTATTACCAAACTACTTGTCATCTGTCTATGAAATTCAAAACGCAAACACATATTAAGTACTAGAATCAGTTAATATGACTAGATTAACGTTTTGTCAGATTGTAATCATTCTTCTCGATTATTAACAAACTATTGTTTTATTTTTCATAGTTCTCGATTATTTCCAAACTATGTGTCATATGTCTATGAAATTCAAAACGCAAAAACACATATTAAGTTCCAGAATAAGTTAATATGACTAGATAAATGCTTTGTCAGTTTTTAAGTATATTTCTCGATTATTTCCAAACTACTTGTCATCTGTCTGTGAAATTCAAAACGCAAGCACATATTCAGTACCAGAACAAGTAACTATGACTGAATACGCCCTCTGTCAGGTGGAAAGGATAGTTATCGATTATT
>PNEQ01016685.1:0-11049 GCA_003012365.1 Medauroidea extradentata
ATGGCAGATTCTGAGTTGTGGGTATAGCAGAAAATGGTGCGTGGCTCCTCGCTCATATTCACATGGTACCCAGAGTGATAACAGAAATCGCATAACACCACCGCCACATTTTTTAATGGTCGTTTTGTTCATTGCAACATGGATCGGCGCGAAAAACTACAGAGAAAAAAATTATGTGCTACAGCAGTTTTAGCTACTCGAGCACGGATATTTTAATTTTCTATTAGCATTTCCACGTGCTCTACATACCATTTCGACGCCATGTTGAACTGTTGTAAAATAAGACTTGACCACATGACACACACTGAGCCTATGATTGGCCAGAGAGAATTCTGGGTAATATGAACTCCCGAAAAATAGGACATGTTCTATTACGTTTTTGGGTAACGTTTCGGGTACAAAATCTGCCATGCCCAGAACCAAACCCCTTGTGGAGGTGCTGGAACTGCACTCAGACGGGAGCAGAAATGCTACCAGAAAATGGGCATAGAAACTGCTATGAAATTGGGCATCGTGTGAGGCCGGCTTTACTGTGTACGCTCCAGAGTGAAGCTGTTTGTTGCCCGCGAATACAATGTTGCCAACCTATGGGAGATGCAAAGCAACGCTAGGAGCAGCACTATCGCGCCTTGCAGACGGCCGGAATGCTGATAGAAACGTATTTTTCGTATGCGTGGCAATGGAAACACGAGTTTATTTTCATTTCTAAGGGCTCGTGTGGTTAAATGCAGGCTTAAATTAATGTATATAAAACCAATATTGAACACGATGAACTATTCAATACAAAATATGTAATAAATTGTTTAATATATCCCATATTGTTTATTGAAGTGTGCATTAGAAGCGACGCGGAATAAAGCTGCATGGAGAGAATGTAGCAGTAAACGATTTTATTATGCGGAAAATACAATTTATAAAAAAAACATTTAATGTAATCTTTTTGGAAAACTACAAAATTGATTAAAGTTTGTGCGCACGAAAACTGTCCGTATAGAATGCTTATAGAGTTATAGGTTACATAATGCTTGAAGGTTAGTTAATGCTGTTGTTGCAACATATATTTATATTATCGTTATTGCAAGTTGACTAATACTTTATATAAAAAGGGATACTATGAGCTTGTAATTGTAACGGTACTATATATTTACGAAACGTTCCGCAAACGTAGCTTCGGAAATATTTTTGTAACATTTTTTTGTAGGAAAAAAATCTACGTTTCAAAAATAAACATAAAACGGAAAATTATCTTTAATAAGACACGCATGCTAAGATCGTATTTTAACGTTTACAAATGCATAGACACGTCTACAACTATATAATTTCAACAATTTAGTATTCAGTAAATGGACGAGGTTAGGTCTAACCTCGTTATATCTTAATAAACTAGTTACAATGAAAGAAACGTGTTTAGTACAATACATACATAAATTGGAAAAGAAAATACAAATAGGTAATACAGAATTAGTTGGAGAATACTGCTTATAATATGAATTCAATTAAACTGGCAGAAGTTGCGACGTGTGAAAATGCCAACACTCATAACGTTATATTTACATTGTTACCTATCGACAGTGCTCTTTATGTAAATATAGAAACATATTTTAATAAAACGCTTTTATTTTTACAACGAAGAACAGTACTATTGCTCCCTAAAATGTATTTATAGACTTTAAATTGCTTCGTTACACACGTGTACAATATAGCGTCTGCAGTCGGTATCACCATTCCGAAGGTTCAAAAGTTCACCACCAGATGTCAGCCACTTTGCTTTGCATCTCCCGGAACTACCTGACGAAAAGATTAAACCACAGGAAATGTAGCGACTTACCCACATGGCAGCGTTTCACTTATAAGCTTCACGCCAGTTCTTACACCAGTAGAATTAGAGTGAGTACTGTATTTTCTGTTAACCATTATCTTTCCGCACCATGTAAATAAACTGTGCCTCGGGACTTTATTTACAATGGGCTTATTCCAAGTTATAGTTATTACTGTATATAGATCACCTTCAAGTAATGTAAATGTATTTATTGCAAACTTAGAAATTATCTTGTCAAAATTGTATGCTCCCTCTGTTCAAATTGTACTCTGTGGTGACTTTAACATAGATCTCTCATCAGATAGTAGTGCTAAAGATCAGTTGATTTCAATGCTAGAAACTTTTAATTTGCTTCAAACAATTCATTTTCCCACACGTATTACAAGCCTGTCTCACTCAACTATTGATAATATTTTTGTAAAAAAAAAAAAAAAAAGTTTGGAGACATTTCAGAAGTAATTGCTAATGTTAATGGATTATCTGACCATGATGGCCAGATAATAACTTTTCCATGCAAGAGTCATTTAACAGTACCCCCCCCCCCCGCCCGCATGACAAAAAAGAAAATTAGGTGCCAGGACAGTCAGCCAACTGCACATTTTTTTAGCAATACTTGCCTTGCAAAACTGGAACTCTGTGTATTATTGTACTGATATAGATGAGATGTTCAATAACTTCCATTCTACATTTGTTAAGATATTTAATGAAAATTTTCCAATTAAATACATTACAATCAACAACACAAGACAAAAACCATGGCTAACCACAGGTATATTAATATCCTGTAGAAAAAAAGAGAACTATATAATAAATGCAAAACCACTCCCAATAACGACTTAAAGAGTTACTATAAATTATATTACAAAACTTTACAGAAACTGATAATGAGCTCAAAGCGTATGTCTCTTGACTATGAAATAGGGAACTCAAACAACAAAATTAAAACTTCATGGACTATCATTAACAAGGAGTCAGGCAAAATACAGGCAAGAATTAATATTGATAAAATTAAAACAACAGAGAGGGAAATAAATGACCCCAATGAAATAGCAGAAGCTTTCAATAAGCATCATGTTTCCGTAGTAGACACATTAATTGGCAAACCATGTGGAGATGATTTCATTAAATATCTCAAAGAAGCATATAACTCTACATTTCCAAGTATTAAATTTACTCCAGTAACACCGAAAGAAATTATATCCATTGTATAGTCCTTAAAACCAAAGTTTTCCTGTGGTTTTGATGACATCACCAGTATTCTCATTAAAAAATGTTCTCACCTAATTTGTACACCATTAAGTCATATTTGTAATAACATGCTTAACTCAGGAAAATTCCCTGAGAGGCTAAAATTAAACATAATAAAGCCAGTGTTTAAGAAAAGCAGTAGAGAAGTTGTAGAAAATTACAGACCAATTGCCTTAACCTCAACATTTTCCAAAATACTAGAAAAGTGTATATATTCAAGACTGTATAACCATTTTGAAACTAACAAAATACTGACCTCTTCACAGTTTGGCTTCAGAAAGGTTCTTTCTACAAATCTTGCAACCCAAAAATTAATATCCATTGTATTAGATACGTTAAATAAAAAAGAACATATCCTTGGCATCTTCTGTGACTTGACCAAGGCATTTGATTGTGTAAATCATAATATTCTTATTCAGAAGCTAAATTTTTATGGTGTAAACAGTAAATGTAACTTATTGATTAATTCATATTTAACTAATCGTTACCAAAAAACTGGCATTACAGATAAAAATTTTAATAACTTTATTTCAGCCCCGTTACTCATTAAACATGGTGTACCACAAGGTTCGATTTTAGGACCTTTGCGCTTTTTAATATTTATAAATGACCTGCCTAGACATTTACATAATTCAACTCACCCTCGGAAAGCAGGCATAGATACTGTTCTATTTGCAGATGATACAAGCATTCTCATTAATTCCGTTTTAAATGATCAATTACAAAGTAAATCACAAACAATACTATCAAAACTAATTAATTGGCTCGTAACCAATAGACTTAAACTTAACAACTATACGACCAATTATATGGAATTTCTCACAACCAACAAAATTAATGCAGCAGTTTCTCTTAAAGGTGATGAAAAATATTTAAATATTGTAAAATCTACAAAGTTTCTTGGCCTACATATTGATTGTAATTTAAATTGGAAGGAACACATTAGTTGCATCATAAGTAAACTAAGCTCAGCGTGTTTTTCACTCAGATCACTGTCACTTTTAGTTTCCAAAATAACCCTCAAACAAGTACATTATGCCTACTTCCATTCCATTCTAAAATATGGAATTATGTTTTGGGGCAACTCAACTGATAGCAGAAAAGTTTTCATCCTACAAAAAAAAACAGTAAGGATTTTATGTAACAAACGCAGTAGAGAGTCGTGTAGACAACTGTTTAAGCAAGAGAATATCCCGACACTTTCAGGAAAATATATATATGACATCCTATCCCACATTACGAATAACTTGGATAAATTTCTTCTTGTCAATGAGGTCCATAATTATGACACAAGAAATAGTAAGAATCTATTTACTCCCTCTACTTCTCTGTCACTCTTTCAAAAAGGCTCATACTTTACAGCAATCAAAATCTTTAACTCACTACCATCCCAGTTGAAAGAACTCGGTCACACAAATGAAAAACTGTTCAAGTGTTTGATAAAGTCTCTACTACTAGACAACGCATTTTATAATGTGAATGAGTATTTAAATTTCATTTCAAATATGTAAATCACATATTGGTACTTAAGGATAAGTTGTGCTGTATGTTCAGCATATACAGTACCGTACAGAATATGTGTGTATGTAAGTTTATATATGTTTATGGTGTCATAAACATGCATTGTACAGTTTTTACTTGTTACGTTGTTACCTGTTACGTTTAATGTTTTTAATATAAATTGTTCTGTAACTATTTTAAAAATTATGTGCATTCTGGTCCTATGCCAGTGTGTTTAGCCTATATGTACAGTTTACAAATCTTTGTATGTACTTATATATATATATATATATATATACACTCACTAAGTATTACCGAATGTATAGGAGTGTCTCATTATATTATCTCATGTATTGGAATGTATCACTTTATAATGTGTAAGAATGTGTCACTTTGTAATTTGTGATAATGTATTATTGACATGCTTCATATCCCTGTTGTCTGAAAGGCAGGTAGAGGGATCAACGAAGTGAAAATAAAATTAAAAAAAATAAAAAAAAAAACACGGACATTTACAATGTTCACTAATATAGTCGTCATTTTTAAAACTGTTACATTGTATACTCGGTCAGTAAATACACGAGTTGAAAATAACAACCATCATTGGTAGTAAATAGCTACAAATATTTGCGATGTGGAGGTTGGCTAACTTGTTACAAGGAAGCAGCCAGAGATATGGTTAGTAGTTTGTCTTAACAATGTTTTGTTCTGAATTACACGAAGTAGCGTAGAGTATGTTGTTCAGTAACAATTACTGTTTACTAGCTGGCCGGCTGCGGCTTTGCCCGCGTGAAATTATGTAATGTAAACAGTAACTCTGGATTAAATATGTGATGAAGACATTTAAGGGCGTGGCTACTGCAATTTTCATTATCATTATTTTATTTTCTATTTGTACCATATATTTTTTTTCTTGTTTTAGACACAAAATGTAATTAAATTTAGCTCTTATGATTTTTTTTTATCTCTCATAGTTTTCGCGTAGTGGCTTGTTAAAGTCATATTTTGCATGTTTCCGTTTTAACAACTACACTAAAACCAACAGATATACCAAACTAAAAAAAATCACAGTGGATAAAGACATTGCAGGCTACAATGGCACGCTCATAAAATTAAAAAATAAACATTATTTGTATTTTTAAAAAAATTATTGAACTTTTTAAATTTTCAGTTTCAGCAATTTTTTAAAATTAAAATAATTTTTATTCTTAAATTTTATGAGCATGCCATTGTAGCCTGCAATGTCTTTATCCACTGTGATTTTTTTTAGTTTGGTATATCAGTTGGTTTTAGTGTAGTCGTTAAAACGGAAACATGCAAAAATATGACTAACACGCCATTACGCGAAAACTATGAGAGATAAAAATATTTAACAAGAGCCAAATTTAGTCACATTTTGTGCCTAAAATAAGAAAAAAAATATCTTTAACAAATAAAAAAAATAAAAAAATGGTGATGAAAATTGTGGTAGACCGCACCCTTAACAGCTAGCGTACTCAATAACAGTGAACTATAAATTGTCTTAGCTCAGTGTAAAGAGTGCGCGCAATATGCTCGTATGATGTCATATTCCCATCGCAAAGTCTTGCACGGTATATGGGCCTGTAACCTCACCCCTCCCACACCACAAACTTTATACAATACCTGAGTGAATGCTTAAAGGTAGGCCGTGGTAATTCTTTCGTATGTACAGGCTACAGTCCAAAGATGTTTTATTTATTAGTAGGTTGGCAAAAAATAAACAACCGTTGAATTATTTCCCCATTATCAATCTCTTTTATCGGAAGACTGTAACATTTTACTGCTTTTCACATCCTTCATTTTCGAATTTCGTAAAAGTCTGAATTTTATTTGTAGATATTTACATAACCTTCATTCTTATCAAAAAATCATCTCGACATTTCAACGAGTATAAGCAGTACGGATGATTACTTGAAAACACATTTTATTTTTTTTAACAGCTTTCAAGGACGAATTTCGAAAAATCCTGATTTTTTTTTTATATATTTACGTAAGATTTATTTTAAAGCAAAAACCATTTCAATATTTCCACTGGTTTAGGAGATAAGTGAGATTAATTAAAACACGTTATATTTTTTTAACAGCTTTCCAGGACGAATTTCGAAAAATTATAAAAATTATTTTTAGATATTTACTTAGGCATAATTTTAAAGAAAAAATAATCTCACTATATGAAATTGTTTAGGAGAAATCGCGGATTAATGACAAACACATTTTACGGCTTTTCACCCCCTTAATTTTCGAATTTCGATAAATCCATTCTTAGTGGGTGCCTACGGGGCAAGGGGAAGCTTCCCTCAACATGTCATGGTTCTAGGTCCAGCGGTTTGGGCTGTGCGTTGATGAGTGTGTGAGTGAGTGAGTGAGTGAGTGAGTGAGTGAGTGAGTGAGTGTGTGTGTGTGTGAGTGAGTGAGTGTGTGAGTGTGTCAGTGAGTGAGTGAGTGAGTGAGTGAGTGAGTGAGTGAGTGAGTGAGTGAGTGAGTGTGTCAGTCAGGATACTTCATTATATATAGAGAGATTGTCAAATGATCTAAAATCATTCCAGTGGGATTAACGTCTCTTCGACAACAGTCAGCGACACTCAACTTTACACAAGAACAGGAACTTACAGCGGAATTGGTCATGGCCTTTGTCTAAGAACAATGCCAACTTTCGTCTGAAGTTATTTCAAGAAACCACGGAAAAGCGAAATCAGGATATCTGGAGTCTACAAATGCTCTAAGTCTATAGTTATTGTGTCGATTGTTAAGGTTTAATGACTATCAACCTTAGTATTTGGCATTAAACAGCACCTTCCGACGACGAGTACGCCAGTTTTGTTATGTTAATGCCTTCATTTTCACTGTACTTTCTGCCAAATACTATCTGGTTTTCCTTATGGCCAGTATTATAGATGCTTCTAAAACCACAGGCAGCTTACAAGAATTACATTAAGACATCTTCGCCCACTGCATGTACAATTTTTTTTCCGCCATAAAAAAACTATTATTATTTCAAAATACAGAATCAAATCTAGACAAAGAAATAGTGACGTAAGTCTGTAACATCAGTGGGTTCCACAACAATAAGTAATATTTTAATTAGTACACGTAGTTAACTGAAATGTATTATTATTATTTAGTATTTTGTTGTTAGTTTGCAATAAATCTCGCTAAACGCAGAATACTTGTCAACGTTGTAACCTAAGTATACTAATGTAGTGAATTAGCATTGGAAGACTGCCTGATGTAATGTATAGCAAGTATGCCAAACTCCAGTGTGTGTTCTAGAATATTACACTTCCTCTCATCTCTAGTGCAAGGTTACCACACGTCACACAAACATTCTCTTTCCCTCGTATGTCAGTTCTGTACCGTGTAGCACATACTGCCTTTCCTTCACGTAGATGTGACGTGCACTAGCTATGCAATAAAGTAACCAATGCCCTGCAGACTCACTACTGTGTCTAGTGAGTATAGAAGAGTATTATGCCAGACAAGTGAATAGTCAGTAGACTCACCTCAGTTGTGTAGACGAGTATGTAGTTGACGCCGCACTGGCAGCCCACACCTCTCATGTCGAACCATCACCTGACAAAATAAACTATATTACTACTTTATAACACACACACCTGCATACAATCACACACTCAAATATTGAAGACCTCACCTACCACGCGCTTAAAATGCGTTGCAGCGTGTTCATAAATACGTTTTTTTTTTTCACTAAACCATTCCACATGTGCCCATAGTCTCAATGCACGTAAAGAAAATACACTTTAAATTATAACTGAATGGTGGTTTCAAAGTATCACGTCCATTAGAAAAATAACTTCGTAGTCCCTCAAAATGGCTAAAAACTGCTTTTTCAAGCTGTCATATTTAAATTACTTCTCGCAGGATTCGTGTGAAACTAGCGCAGAGCATTCAACGGGCTTAGCTTAAAACTTTCCACCAATAAAAAGACGGGGTCAGCACTGAAAGTGACAAGTCAGGCGAGTGACTTTTGGACAAGTGAACAACCATCTGCTATGTGAAAATGTTATCTTAGCAATTCATTAAAAAATACTTCCAGCTAATAAAATCTAAACTGCCATTCTGCAGATTATGGCAGCTGATTATGTCGAACGTAAATTCATTTTCCGTAGTTTATTTATAAGCAGAAGCCTAGAGTTTTCAGAATTACAGTAGTTTTAAAAAATAGTCCTGCAAATTTAATTTAATTATTTTAAGTTAAATCACTCTAAAGATAAAAGTGTTTTTTTTTTATAAAGATATACGCCAATGTGGACGAATTTTGTGTTGCAGGAAATCTGACAATGAAACAAAAAAGAAGTTAGAAAAGCCAGTAAGATGTAGTCAACAGACATAGAGCATACAGATAGTTACTGAAAGGAATGTAGTCATATCCCAGAAGACGACACAAGGACACGAACAAATATAAACAATACAAAATTAATTCCTAACTGGAATATAGTCGACTGGAGAAGAGCAACAAAAGACACACGGATAAATAAAAAACTAACAAAAATGGGGTGTGCGAAAAAGGCACCAAATGGATTAACGAGAACACTATTTTGTATGTCGTCCTTCTCCAGTCGACTATAGTCCTCTTAGGAATTAAGTTAGTGTTGTTTATATTTGTTCTCGTCCTTGTGTCGTCTTCTGTGATATGACTACATTCCTGTCAGGAATTATGTCTGTTGACTACAGCTGACTGGCTTTCCTTCCTGTGTTTTGTTTATTGTGGGGTTTTCTGCAACACGGCAACACTCGCCTGCAATGGCGTATGCCCAATATAACTGTTATGTTCATAATACGAGCCCAATGCAAGAATCGTTCAAATATCGCTTAAATTATTGTGATTTTAATTCCACATGAAATACTCTAAATTCATAATTGTGTGTGGAAAACGTGGAAAAGTTAGGGAAATGAGATCCATAAATTCTGTAGCGACCCTGCACCGTAGTTATGTTCCTCCTGTGAAATATTACCAATAAATTCAAAGTAAGCAAATCATCCTTCCACAATCTAACCTAGTCAACTACACAACCGCACAAGTCTGCACAATTATATCGCTAAGCCTACAGTTTGTTCTACAATTTTGACTTTCCAGTCACCAGAAATAATTTCCCTGACTTTCCCAGGCTTGCCCTGTATTCCGGACCTGTAGCAATCTTGCAAAGACAAGACAGCACTGGTAACTAAAAAAAGTAATTTATATTCATTGTACAGGTTTACATAAAAGCGATGTCGTGTTTTAATTGCGTTTCTGTTTTCAAACTAAATTGTTTCGATACGACTTTAAAACATAATAAACTACGTAGATTTATAATTTTCATTTTGCAATTTTCAACTTCACGGTATGCGAAATACGAAACAGGTAGACAGCTCGTCTCCCATTGGCTGAGCAGGATACGTGGCTTTACCTTGGTTTTGTTTCGCCTCATTGGTGTGTCGTATTTTTTTTTTTTGTTTTGTTGGTCATACATTCTTTGTGTTTGTCTCTTTGCCAAAGCTGACCTCAAACATGGTATTTCCGCCTTAGTGGAGTCTTGTATTTTTCTTATTATTTTCATATTTATATTAATTTTTATTTTATTATCTGTTTGTCCTTGTTTTATTGGACACGATTCCGTTCATGGAATGTTATGTAGTGTACGTATCCTGTTGACTAAAGCATACTCTGCTTATTTATGTTTATCTGTTATCTTTAGTTTTCTTTACAGTCCATATATGTCGCAATGAAGTATGTCATGCACTCCCATTGTACAGTTATTCTAAACTTCACAATTAGGTATAAGTAAATTATAAAATAAATAATAAATGATTACGAAAGCGCATGCAAATTTTTTCTTGTCAATTTTCTTATTATATACTTTTAATTCCTATGTTTGTTTTAGTATCTGTCTGTTTTATTAAAAATATTGAAATTTTGGTAGTTATCTGTTTAACTTTATGTTACAGTTATGTTTTGAAAGCTTGTAATACTTAGTATTATAAGTTTATTGCAGTGTTTGTGTCATAGTATTGTAATATTCATAACTAATATTTGTTCAGTGATGTTGTTTGTAACCACATATCAATTGTAAACCAACCTGAGGCTGAGTTTGGACATTGAGTTTATAGGCCATTCGGAATAAAGTGAGCACTAAAGATTTAACCTTTGAAAAGTCACTAGCCGTTACTGCATATAAGCCAACATTAACAACAGTTACATTATTGTTTGTATGGTTGGTAGCGAATAACTGCATATAGTCCCGTGTATTTTCTTATTTGAATACAGCATTAGTGAAACAACATCAATTGCAAACGACCTCTCTGTATTCAATATACTTTAAAATATTTATTTAAGTTCTTACTAACATACCTACTGACTGTATAGTTTTAATTAATTAGCGGCAGCACAATGCGACGCAACCGAGTCGATTATCGTTGGCACATGCCGCTATTGCTTCGCGCCACAGAGGTAGTTTGAAATG
>PNEQ01016685.1:11149-23734 GCA_003012365.1 Medauroidea extradentata
TTAGGTTTTCGCCGCTTGGAGGCGAATTGCGCCATTCAGTTTGTTTGTCCGTTATGTAATGAATATGGGTTTCTGATAAACACATATAAAAGTATTATAAGTGACTGTTCATGAATATCATTGATAAATTATGTGAAGTCATTAGTAATGTAAGTTGTTATGTTTTATGATCGCCAGCCTGAGTATCTGGAAATAGAAAAAGCATTTTTCCCCTGTTTCAAACGTTAAAAAAATACGTTATTTATTGTTTCTCTTTACGTGCGTCGTCGTCATTCATTACAGTATGCTGAGCGGAACTTGAATTCTTGACTTGCGTGTGTCATGTGTGTTTTTAGTGGCGGTTTTAATTTAAAAGTTCGAATATACTGTGCATGCATTTATGAGATTCGTAAGGGTAACAGCGCCGTTAGAGTAGACGCAGAGAAACCAGTGTTATAAGACGTTTACTCGCAGGTATTTATTACTAAGATTATGACTGAGTATAGCACATATTCAACACCCGTGTATTTAATGAGTACATATTGTAGCTAAAATTTATCGGAGCAGTGTAACGTAAATGTAAACATTGTACAAGCTTATGTAAATAAAAGCACGTGGCAATGTTGATGTTTACATGTAGCGGAAAGATATAAACTGGCAGAAAATAGAAATTAATCAGGGCTTTTTTGAGTGCTCACTTTATTCCGAATCACCTATACTGAAGTTCTCCTTAGCTTCACCTTTACCTCGAGAATTTCCTCACACGACTTTGCAATCCACCCTAGATCTCCGCATATCTGCGTGTTAGAGGCTCAGCGACAAGCTATAAGGGCGACCTTGAAGCGCGCATCACATGTCACAACGAGCCAAGCACTCAACTAGCGTGCAACATTATCGCTGGATAACTTAACTACGGCACTGTGACCGCCATATTATCAGTGGAAAGTGTGTAGCAAAGTTCTCATACATGATGTTAGTATGTTGCGAAGTGCGGCAGCCTGGAAGACATTTGTAAGCAGTGTTGGTGGTATTAGGGCCAGTGTTGTTAACGAGCATGTTGTCGCTATGCCCTTGTCTTAAGTGCGTTGTACATAGCCACTATGTATATAGTATATATGCCACTGTAGCGTGTAGCAAGAGGCGGCCTGGAGGTGTAGCTTCAGTCCCCATATTACAATGCTTTATTATTAGCTTTCTTTGTGCTACAGTACCAGCATAGCATTACAACGTGTAACATATATCTAGTCTGCAATCTGGCAAACAAGTTTTCATATTATTATTTATTGGACTGACTGCGGACTAGATGTACAGTCGGACACTCAAGTCTACATACACCCTGAAAATAACACTGCAATTAAAATCAGTCACGAAATTAATGTGTATTCTCTTTCTGTGGCATAAAAAGAAATTTTAGGCACTGAAAAACATACACAGTAAAAAAAAATTTGTACATTTACAAGGAAATTCTTGTAACGTAATATCAGAACATTATCAGTCAGATAATAAAAGTAAGATGACAGAAACCTTTTTAAAGTGGTTACAAATATCGTATACAACTTTGGGAACTAGTAAAATTATGCTAATGAGCAGATTTTTCGAATTGAAACAAAATAAACCTAGGAGACCTTTCACATTTTACAAAATATTAAATTTTTTTGGAAACTAGTTTCCAAAAAAATTTTTCGTAACACTACAAGCAATTGTAAAATGAACCAGATATTAGCTGTAAATATACAAAATTTGTTTGTAGATTTACAGAAATGTTTGTAAATATACAAAAAATATTTTTAATTTACAAGATTTTTGTAAATTTTACAAAATATTTTCGTAGTGTTACAAAAAACTTTTTTGGAAACTGGTTTCCAAAAAACCTTTTTGTAAAAGTACAAAAAATTTTTTACTGTGTATATACTGCATATTTAATAATAGTCCCATTTACTGACGTCTTGAGCATACAAATGAAAAACCTTTCAGGTACAAAAGTAAACGTACATTCAATGTTTTACGCTTTCAGGGACGATTTAATATTTTGTATTTCTTCCTTCTGCTCCTATCACAGCTTCCAAACGTTGATGCATAGATTGCACCAATTTTTTTTTTGTGTCCGCGGATGTAAATTTATTCCACTCTTTCACTAAGGCAGTTTTCAGATCATCTTTGCTTTTGCATCTGTATTTTTTTCCCCTTTGCTTTATTTCTCCCCAAAGATGTTCAATTGGGTTGACGCCTGGTGACTGAGGAGAGGAATGCAACTGTTTTGGTACATTGTACCTTAGCCATTATTTTACGACAATGGCCGTATGCTTGGGGTCGTTGTCTTGCGGAAATACCCAGTCTGTTCCTAGTCCCACATTCTCAGCAGATTGTTTCAAATTCTTCTTCAGGATGGTGAGATACTTCTGTTTTTCCATAATGTCCTCAAAAAATACTAAATTCCCAATCCCAGCTCAGGTCATGCAACCCCACACAAGAATATTTCCGCCACCATGCTTTTCTGTTGGAACAAAAACTTTCTTATCCAATCTTTCATTCCGTTTTCTCCACACCTTTTGCTTTCCACCTCACTTGAAGATGTTGAATTTACTCTCATCCATGAATAACACTGTATTCCAAAATATGGAACCTTTACTTCGATGCAGAGTTGCAAAATCTAGGCGCATCTGTTAATTTACTATGCTTATGAACGGTTTCTTCCTTGCTATTCTCTTTTGAAACTCGTGATTATTCAGAAGTCTTCGTATTGTGATGGGATGAACAATATTTCCACCAGTATTTGCATCTACCGCCAACTTCGTGGCTGTAATTTCGCAAACTGCAATGCTTGTACTATAAGCCAAGGTATATAAATAGCACCCGCGCTATAATCACAAATGTTACACTTTTCTTATCAGAATAAAAAAATCGAAAAAGTAATTTACTCAAATATGGCGACTGCTGCCCCACCTTAAGAAAGCGTGGTACATAATTTAACGCTCAAACTGTAGGTTTCTTGAAGCCAATTTGCGGAAAGTAAACAATAGCAATCGTAGTTTTAGCCAACGTTTTAAACAAAAATGTTTCCAGTGTTACAAATTTCTGAGGCACAATCTCTGACGCCGGAACCTCGTGCATTTAACTGCAGCACAAGAGATCACGCGTAACGAATTAGTAGTTCTGGATATATATTTACTCATAAATTTGGCAAATACCATTATCTAGGATTGTCATGTTGGCTTCGAAAAAAAACGTAGAAATCAATTGATGTTTTTAGCGTATTTTCTACCGCGGACTGAAGAATGCCACTAGCTGTAAGAGAGCTGTTACCTTAGAAATGTAACAGTGGATACAGTAATATGCAGTAACTGTGCCACTGACACACTACCATGGTAGGTGAGTATATGCGGTATCGTGACAATGTGCATGCAGAGCTGACCGTTATATTCCAGCTGCTACCTGCCACACCTGTTACTGCCCTAGCGGAAATGACATTAGTGCCAGCAACACGCAAGTGTACTCACACCTGCCTCTCCCCCCATCCATACCTCACATAGTCGTTGCTATGGTGACAGTAAGTACCAACCGACAACTGTCACGAGAGATGTCTGCTGTATTAGCTAGGCCACACACTACTTAGATATACCTAGGTCCTAGGCTTGGTTCACCGCACACTACATACAGCTCGTCTACAAACTGTACTGTAATATTCACACCACGTCAATCCTGGCCTACATTGCAGACCACATGTCTGTGCCTAAATATTCTACCATGACACTGTAAATACACAACGAGGTGCGCTACAATCTTATCTCAATATAGTCTGTTCGGGATAAAGTCAAAACTCAAAGAAACCCTGCTAAACTTCTATTTTCAGCCATTTAAGCTGGATTCACAACCACCACTTAGCGTGTGCACACGTAAGATTCAATTAAATATCAATTTATACAGTGAAATAATTTATCTTGTGGTCATAAATTATTTAATGCGCTACGAAAAATTAAAATAAATTACGATTATCTATTACCGACATTTTGTAATGAACTAAACATTTTCCGCGCATGCGTAGATTACATTTTGTTGTGAATCCAATCTCTAATACTTATCGTACGTGCGTGTGTTCGTATACGTACGTTGAGTGAGGTTGTGAACCCGGCTTTAGTATCATTCCGCGCGTAGCTGCTAACGACGAGACATATCCTACCTCTGTGGACACGGCACTTGATGTTTGCGTGTGAGATCAATTGTGCCGTCAGTATGTATACATACTGTTTGATAATTATATAAAATACAAATACGTTGATTTCAACTGATATTGTTTCTGTATGGTTGTATTTAAATAGAAAAATACAAGGAAGTACATTCAGCAACTCGCTGCCAACCATGCAAGATATAAGGAAACTACTGGTGTTGAACAACGTGAAGTTACGGCTAGTGATATTTTACCAAGGTTATATATTTAATGCTCACTTTATTCCGAACGACCTGCACCACTGTTATCACAATCATATCATGGGTACGTGTTCAAATACAGAGCAGTGCAAACATCATTCCATGTTCACTTGACGTAATGCACATAAGATAATACCTGGACGTGGAGCGCAAATACTGACTTTCTCCTGCAGTGTTGCCACATTGTGCGCGTCAAATGTTACCGTTATATCTTTTTGTCACTAACATTTTTGTCTAATTTAGCCCAGGATTGGCGTAGTGAGCTTATTTATTAAATGATCGTTTCTGGACATATATGACTGTATTCCTCTACCGACATATGGAAGCGGTTAATATATAATGCTTACTACAAAGTTCGTTCATACCGGTCATTTTTAAATATAAACACATGAGTGGAATAACAAACACAGGTATTCATTCCATCGTATTCTCAAGTTAATGTTTAAAGTCACAAGGAAATAAGATGGTCATCAGAAGTATTTACTTTAGTGTGGACAGCCTATGTTAAACTGACGTACATAGATTAGAACAACGCACAGAAAGATTAAATACATCAAGGCGTCCTACCGTAAACATTTATTACATATATATATATATATATATATATATATATATATATATATATATATATATATATAAAACTGTATGCAATATATCCGCCTATTTATTACAGCTGTGTATAGGCATTGACTGTTTACGGTAAAGTGGGCACTGCTAAAGGGCGTTTGGTAAAGAGTAATAATATAGATGTATACTTGTGACCTCCGACGATAAGACTTGACATCAACACACTGTATTTACTACTAACACTGCTGGTGTGTTAGATATTTGTAAGTGGTTGTAAGAGAGAAACATCTTGCTGTTTCACAAGTGCACACTGTACTACTAAATATGTTGTAAATATACATTCAGAACTAATTATGCTTCCAAGAATCCTCTGTATTATTTTAATAAGAGCGTAATTTTACAATAATTTCGCATTACTACAGACGTAGGTCTATAAAGCAAGCATGTACGACGACATGTAGTAAAACAAAAGCATATAGTTCTTGTCACTTGAGGGAACGTAAGACTACACCGCCACCCCCTCCTCTCCCCCCACACCACAAGCGGCGTACATAATACTCACGTGTGACGTCACGTCAGGAGCTGGAGAGCACTAGGGCGCGGCGCTTCAATATCTAGTATAGACTTCTAGAATCTTCTGCTGCAGTCCAGCTGACTGACGTCACTACAGCTGCGAAGTCTGAGCTGGATGGGGTCGCGCTGGACCTAAACACTGCGTGGTTCAGGCGATGTAGTGACCACGACAGCGAGGTCGCAGCGCAGAGGTCAGAGTGGCACGGTGTACAGACAAGAAGAGTGCGGCGGCGGGAGTGTTGTCACAGTGCGAAAATATAACCTAGAAGTCTGACAGGACGTAAGGAAATGAAATTATTCTTTAAAGAGGACATTCCAGGTTTAGATATGTCTAATATTAAGTGGTTTATGAGATACGAAAATCACTATGCATTTTTATTTATAAAATCGTTGTTTAATGTGTGCATATTATATAGTGTAAACATAAAGCAGACTATGTTTTTAGGGTAACACTGTATGTAGCGGTGGTGATAATTGTAATAGTATTTGTACATAAACCAGGAGAAAATGTTAAATGTATCACTTTAATATTAATTTCAAAATTCTCCAGTATTGACAGAGATTGGCAAATGTAATGTTCAAATTAAATAAGTGTTACAATATGTATGTAGCCAACAATAAGAAGGAAATAATGACGTGTTGTGGGACGAGATGCGAGTGGGAATATTGTGACGTCACGCAGAGCTGGCTGGATGTGACGTCACAGGGCGGGCCGCAGACAAGCGTCGATAGCGGCGAGGCAGGTTGTTTTCAAGCAGCAGCAGGGGTAGATAGCAGAGTGTGGAGGGGGAGGGGGGAGGGGTGGAAGCACGCGAGAGATCGATGCAGCGTGTCTGCACGCCGTGCCGGTCCTGGGGCGCGACGACGCCCTAGCACATCTGTCTGCGCTGTTGCCACGTCTATAGTCTCCTCTCCTCCTCTGTGCACACGTCCTCCATGCCTGGCCAGCTCAACTTGCAACTTATATTTCCCTACTACGTACTAAGACGAGCACTTCTTGTTCCACTTGTGTGGAGTGAGGTAGTACCGAGGTCAGACCACTCACCTCCGCCACGGCGACATCACTTCAGATATCCGCATATAGCGGGTGATGACATGAGACAACGACATTACCCCTGCTCTTGCATTCCGTCTCTACTCCATCAGCGCGTCATATCTAGTTGTTTCCTCGGGCCAACTGGTCGTCGGGCGAGCACCTGTCTTCTACGTCGCAGGTAGGACATTGCTTGGCGAGGAGATAACATGCTGTGGGTGCCGAGCGAGCAGTGGTTGTTTGGCGCTTAGCCAGTGTGCGATATGTAGCGGCGATGTACAGGCAAGGAGCTGACGTAGGCGAGAGTAAGAGACTGTACGATAGTGTGTGGTAGACCAGAAGGATTGTATGGAATTAATGCAGAACTATTATTGCTTACATACAGCAATAATCCCAGTTAATAGTACTGCTATACGTTATGATGCAAATAATACCCATACGATTTGTTAGCATTTAACATATTTAGGCTACTTTAACTATTTCATTTAAGAAGTTCTACATTCTGAACTCGAGAACAGTATGCAGCAATTCCTATAAGCATTCGTGTATATTCTTTAAAAATATTAACTTACTTACTTTTTACCTCTGGCCACCCCGAGCACAACACGAACATACGTAACGGCGTGAAACTACGTTGCTGTAATGGTCACGTGTAATACGGATTTACGAGGACCTCCACACAGCGTACTTTACAAACTAATTGAATGTAGATATTGTGTTCAGTAGCCATGCGGCAATGCTTACATTAACCAATAGCGCACATACTAGACACTGGCCAAAATAAAAAAAAAAAAAATTGTAGGCGCTTCAAAAGTATTCAGTTTACCCTGAACTGACTTCTCAACCAGGTACGAAAATTATATAGGATTATAGACTATACATAGTTTACTATCAAGCCGCCCCACCATCACTCGTAATGTACATAATAACTACGAGACGCATTCATTAACTTCTCACCAAGATCTAATTGTACTGTCAAATAAGTTCAGTTTCATTCACTAGGGCACGAGATAAAAGGCATTAGGACTAATGAGCAATTATCGAGACGCTGAATTCATTCCCTGCGTCGAGCGCATAAGGCGATTTATTACTTCTCTCTCTCTCTGTCTGTCTCCCACTCTCTCAGGGCGCTTTTTAAAAGTAATGCATTCTAAATGATGGCTTGTTAAAAATGTACTTCATATTTTAAACATAAAAAAATAAACACTAAATGTAGTCGGGTAAAAGAGTAAGTAACTTAAATGTTTGCATTCGTGTCCTTGCAGATGTAAACGTGACCCATTAGTTGAGGACATATATTAAGGATGATGTTACTCGGAGGTGCAGTAGAGTGTAATGTTGGCGACACGTGTAGCGGCAACCCTGCATACAAACACAACTCACCTGGGACAAGCAGACATAATCAGGCTTGCAAACACTGCAAGTCTCCTACCACGAGCTTCTAATGTCTCACAGTACGAAACTACTGCACATATGTTCATTGTGTCAATGTATGAAAATAAATTTCACTTCCGACAATGACGGAAAGCTAGTTGTAAACCTTCACCTTAAAGTATAAAACATTTTCTGAACTACTCAAAATGGCTAAAAGCAGTTATTTCCACCTGTTATATCTGACAAAGTATTCACAGTATTCGTGTGAAACTACCATAGGAGCATGCAGTGGACTTTCCACCAATGAAAGGACCAGTGAAAGTACCAGAGAGGCGAGATATCTAGGATAACACTGCACGTTGTTTCAGTGTATTGTGTCCAGTGGCGGCGCAAGGTATATTTGTAAGGGGGGCAGGGGACAGGATAGCCGGCAGAAATGTATTTCCGAGTTTCTCCTATAATGACTTATTAATGCGGGAGCATCCCCGGAAAAAATGTGGATTATAAAGTGCAAATATGTGCTACTTAACTGGTTTCCAAGTCTAAATATGGAATATAACGCTGTCAGAAATGGTCATATTTGTAATTATCAACACTTAGGGTGGGTATAAATGTCCATACTGTCCAACCCCCTCTCCGCCACCCCTGCTCGCATTAGAGGCGATACAGCACCCGCCGAGCCGGTCAACATCGCCCTTGGCGCCGTGACTCACTCGCACTAAGACACGACCAATAGGCGGGCGACTATGTTGAGACTGGATGTCGCATGAAGGTAAGGACACACTAGTTTCACAACAGATAAGCAACACAGATAACAATTGAACGTATTGACTGGTTAATATCCCCACCCCGAGACATATGATTGCTGTTGACGGTTTTAATAGTTTGTAAAAAAACGTTTCCTGGAACAATGGAGCATCTGTCAACAGTAACAAAGTTGTATTATAAATTACAGATGACGACGTGTTTTCACAGGATACGCAGTTATATTACACGCCGTCCAGTATCCGCGCCTAACTTACAACACTCTTGCGGCTTACTAGGACGTTTATACTCTCTGTGTGAATTAATGTAAGTTCATTATTATGTAATTATAATTGTAAGCCTCGTTGCAAGCTAATTTAATATTTCCAGTTTCCTTTTTTCCTGCCACCATGGCCTAATTCTACCCTCACGTTGGAAGTGACGGGCGGGTTGCGTGTGCCAAGGAGCACCATACTCCCGCAACATTCCTTGAAAAGAGAACAAAGTTAGTTTTTAAATATAACGTCCGTCCAAAACAAACTCGTCACACTCTTAAGCCGATCGTTATCATGGACACAACTCGCATTTCATTCGACATCTTACTACATGAGCGCAGCTAGCGATAAGCGACAGATAACTGTGCAGTTTACACCAATCACGTCACAATTGCCTACCGCAGTAAAGGAAATACTCTTACGCACATGTGTCTCTACACTGCAGCAACATCACTTACACATACAATACAAGTATGACAGAACTCATACAACGCCAAGAGAGTACAATTTGACCAAAATATTTAGACACGCAAACGTAACAAAGCCATATAGTACGTAGAGGACAACTTTTCTCTGCCTTGAAATATGGTTAGAAATTAATTTTTGGATATTCACGCAGCCGGAAGAAATGTATTAGGATTTAGACAGTTTAAATTAGCGTATTTAAATTCTTGCCTAACTGCTACATGTTCTAGCTTGCCGTTAAGACATTTAATAGAGACTATCATGAATGCTCAGTTGTTAAGTACATACATGTACAGTAGGCTACTGTGGAACATATCAGCATGGCCTGACGTCCTAGCAGCTGTTAACACGTCACAATACAAACATAACCTAACTATATATATATATATATATATATAAAGTAAGTTTGGCGACTATGTCACTGACGAACATACCACGAGTGTGTGACGTTGTTATTACTAGGTATATTGTTGCGTTATATATGTTACAATAAAATAACGCTTGCAACAAGCTATAGCTACAATAAACCTATACTCTACAGAGCCTGGCAATGGCAATATATCACATATTCTCATCTCGCACGCAGCAGTGTGTCGCAGCATGCCCTATATAAGGTTTCATCAACACTCCAAACACACTATTTTCACATATGCCTAGTCATGATTTAAATTTTATTACGCGTGTGGACGTAGCAGGAAAATACTGGTCGGTAAATAAAACTGTGGATTGCAAACAACGTTCTGTTATCTGTAAAACCGCGAGGCTTTTGATACATTACAGTATTCTACAGTTTGTTGGGGGGGGGGGAAGTTTACAATATGGAGTTCGTGTATGCAAGTAAATAAAGCTTGCGATCACAAATAACTAACATAGAAACAAGGTATTGCTTGTAAATATTGGGCGCCGTCTGTGCGGCATTGTGGCTGGAAGCAGTAAGGGCTATGTAGATACGCTCACAGTATATATGCAAGACACTGAACTGTAACGTCGGCTATCTTCCAGCAGAGGAACATCCGATAACAAGACTGACGCTCTACTGTCACAGCCCCCCCTTCCCCTCCTCTAAGCTTTCAATGTGTCGTAGCGAGGCGAGGCGAGGTTATTCTTGTTGAAGAAACTACGTCACATACTTACACTGCATCTACGATAACAACATACACTTCAAACTATGTCGCTGTTAGATTAAAGACAGCACGGTTATTGTAAACATGACAATCTGGACCTTCAATGACTGCCATATCTGCGAAAATATTAACAGGCTACAGATAAAACCGTGAATATAGTTACATTGTATTACATGTATTTATTTCCTCACTAAGCATCTACACGCAACAGACAACTTCCCTCTTACAAAAAGTCAAACACACATAATATTAATAGGGTCATGCTTCTCTGGACAGTGATACAATTATTAGAAAATCACCATTGGTGTAAATCAATGCCAAAGTAAACAGTTGAAAGCCAGGCAATTCAAGAATAAGATAGTCACTAGTTGACCTGTTTAATAACTATTTAGCACAAGACTTCACACGATACTTGTACAAATAAAACAATACAGTCGCAGCAGTAAATATAATAATAGTAACTGTGTGCACGCTAGTTCAGAGACTTCGGTGTAGAAGAACAATGATATATCACGTACACACTGCAGTCACTAGGGGTTGTCAGGTAGACAGACTGTAGTCAGATAACAGGACGTCTTGCCACGTCATACTACAAGTGTACGGGCGAACTATGCCAGCCTAAGGCACTATAAAGAGTAGGTATAATCGTCCGCCATTTTGGGTCTTTCGGAGCTGGCGCAAGCCAATGCATGCGCGCGCGCCACAAAAACCTGTCTAACTAAACTCTTCATAAATCTGAAACTATTCAACCAAATGTATTCAAAATTTTTGTATGTCATTTATGAACTATGCTGCCAACGATAATGTCCATTAACTTAATTTTATGCAACTATCATATTATTAAAAAATTTTTTTAACAATGCCATGTTGACATTTGACAAGAAAATGCAGAGTAAATTATAGTAAGCGAGAAACTTTTTTGTTATACGAGATAGATGGGGGGTATCAGCGAACAAAATAAAAATAATAGTATAAATTAACTTTCTATGCCCCTCATGACGATTTCCGGGAATCGCTGTTGTTTTGGCAGCAGGTTGAAGACAGAATATATCTGGCGCGCGGCACCGCGCCGTCTAGCTCAACGATCTGACTACGAATTATACCTTGGTTTGTCTTTATAGTGCTTAAGACATTAATTTTTACTCTACAGTTTGTATTTATTATAACGTTTTCAACTATCAATAACTGAATTTAGGGTTGTATACAAAAGTATACGTTATCGAATATGAAAAAATGTACAAAATAAAATATTGAATAGAAAAATAATGTAACATCCTTAATTTCACTACAGATAGTTTTTGAAAACTGCTATTTTCTTAAAAGTCCTTTAAGATTGTTGATTCTCCCACAAAATAGGCTTAGACCTACATACAACTGGAAATATATATTTTTATTTACTTAAAGGCACATTTTCAACAATTAATAATAAATAATAAATACACAAAAGTTAATTCATCTGATGTTTATACTAGGTTTTTAAAAGTATCGGTAACTTATTGAAATGCAAATATAATATTGAAGCAGTTATCGCATTAAAAGTACAGCATACATTCAATTTATTTAACATTCTAAAAATATTCCGTTTTTTACAAATAAAAAAAAATGTAAATTTTTAAAGAAAGTGATTCAAGAAAATTGGCCTTATTACAAATTATTGGTATGTAATAGCAAACACGTTTGTATTTTGCGTTACTAATGAAAAATACATGATTACCAATCGGACAGACTTTTTACTATTTACTTAATTAGATAACATAGAACATAATTGTAAAAATAAGTAGTTAAAAAACTGTTATTCATTAACATACTTCTATTTAACTAATGATGTGTACCAAACATTTTACTTTTTTTTTACGGATTAAATTGATGTAAGCTTAAGTTACACATTTTGTAATATCACAAAAACTTATATTGAATATATTTGAAATTATGGTTTACAGCATTTCTTTATTCTTCCCAGATGCCATGTAGAAAATTGCGTAGCTATTTTATTATATTCATTAATCTATAACCTAAAATAGAGCAT
>PNEQ01016687.1:0-22000 GCA_003012365.1 Medauroidea extradentata
CTACAAAACCATACTAAAGGATACCAAACACAAAAAAATTAAATTTTATATGTTCCACAGTTTTTAATTGTGATAATTGGATCTTAATGCTGTATACCTTAAAAAGAAAATTAAAAAATTTCAGGTTGCCAAAGAGATACCAACTTGAAATTTGGACTGTGTGTTCAAGAAATATGTACAAACAAATTTAATTTTTTTTTCAATTTTTTAAAATATTTTGTTTTTATGTAATTACAAAATTAAAATTTCAGAACATACAAAAAAAAACATTTTAGTTACAAATTATACCATGTGATACATCAAATGAAAGCTCATTTAATAAGCTTTAAAATGAGACCTTGCACAAGTCTGTAGCTCTAATAGATTCGTAGAAAATAGCATTTGAAGTTACAACGACAGAGTGATTTTTAAGCTTTTTGGAATTTAAAAAAATTCATAACTCCAAAAATGACAGTCCCAAAAATCTAAAAAAATTAATTTTGTCTTACATAGCTGTGAGGAACACACAGCTCAAAAATGAACTATATTCGTGACATTAAGTTCTAAAATAATTCTCTCATTGGTTGATTTGACATGGAATGACCCATGCATTATTTAAAAATAAATAAAAATTTGTTGCTTTTTAAATTTTGATTGGGTCAGATTTAATAACAAGTAAAACTTCGTTTACCGATAAAGTAAAGAAAGCTACAGAAATCAGCTGTAGGGTATGTAAAGCTGAAGAGAGAAATCAATTTATGCACTGTTGTTAGTAAAATCTGCTCCGAACATAAAATACACAAAAAACTATACACAGACAGTAAAGGTCCTCAATAATGATGAATACAGACATGTAGACAGTGTTGAGTATGAAGACTGTGCAGCATCTTCAGGTAATTAAATACAATATTTAAGCAAAAAATTTTATTTAAAGCATGGGGACATTATTACTCCACCCATAATTTATGGTTTAATATTATTTAGTTGCCTTTGCATGGAAATTACTTAAACTATACTGCAAGAATAATACATTAAAATTTGTACAGGAGACTGTATACATGCTCTAGCATTTATTATGTGGTTGCACCGCAGGAGTGAAGAACCTGAGTTAAGATCATTTGTTTTTCTTTGTCTTTCAAAGGACTTAGTTACACAGTAAAAACATTTCTTAGGTCACAAACAATTTTAAAGTATTGGCTACTATTTAACCCTGTGTTCACAAATAATTCTTGTTGCATCGTTACATTGCATGTCTCGGTAAGGTCGTTAATAACCAGAACTCACTAGGCTACAATACTAGCGGACACGTGTTGTTACTGAACCTGACAAGCCACATGGCCATCTTGTCAGCTACTGCCCTAGTCCCAGATACATCTTTCCCTTTTTATTTGCAGCTCTGAAATACAAACCAGGTCACAAATTACACTAGCACATAGTTACTCTGAAATGAGTTACAATTTTTACTTACTATACAAGCTCTTGATACAAATAAATATACCTACTAAACTACTACACAGGACAATTCTTATTAACAATATATACAGCTGTCGGTTTGTTCATAATGCCAACACAAGGCTCTAATTACAATAGAAATATCCTACAACAAATACATTAATTTACTAATCAATGTACAGGTCAAACAAACAATCTAGGTACAGACAAGATAACAGAATATAGTTCAACAACTGCCAGTTTGTTTCTTATGCCAGCAGACTCTAGATACAAGCAAGAGTATCCTACGACAAATACATGAATGTAATTATTACGCAGTCAACTAACAAAACTATAGACACAAACACGATAGCAGACTATACTACAAGACATAGATACTTGAGTTTAATAGTTATTTTACAAAACATCCTAATGCACAATACTCCGCCGTCCACCTTGGTGGGCCCCTTTTCCTACCAGACTTACGGATAGGACTCTCCTGCTTCCCTTCATTATCCCATCCTTCCCAGTCAGTGTCGCTATTTGACTCAGTAGACCCCTCTACTGAAGAATTGGCAGTGGACCCTAGAGTCTGCTGTTCTTTACCGTGACTTTGCCCTATGTCCTTTAGTTGCTCTGCTGTTCTGCATCAACCCCCTACTTAGTCTGACGTCTCCCTGTAAGGAAGCATGCATCAATTGGTAACGGTTACGCCTACATGTTTTGCGGCCAACGTGAATCTGATATGACCTGGGTGTAGCTAATTCATTATGTTCACTGATAGTCCTCCCATATTTCTTAAGAGACCCATACTCTGTCACTTTTTTTAAGCAAGGGAAGCGCCTTCACTTGGTACCTTTTATTGTACCATTGAGCTTGATACTCTTTGGCTTTTCCCAACTTCTGCTTTAATTGCTTGCTGGTCTTTCCAGATACCAATGATGGAAGTGAGGCCCTAACTTTCCTGCCTAGCATAATTTCAGCTGGAGAAAGACCACATTCAAGTGGAGTACTCCGGTAGGCAAGGAGAGCCTCGCAAACATCCCTACACTTAGTTAAGTAATATCTTGGCAGTTTTCACGGCTGCCTCTGCACAGCCATTTGACTGGGGGTAGTGCAGACTGCTAGTTTTTTAAGCTGAACCCGTATTCTTTAGCAAAGCTACGAAACATTCCTTTAAACTGTGGGCCATTATCTGTTCGTACTGTTTCAGGGATCCCAAAGCGTGCGAGAACTGTTTTTCAGTGGTGAATGTTTGCAGCTTCAGTTAGGCTATTTATTTCGATCAACTCATAGTACTTGGAAAAATAGTCTACAATCACTAAATACCACCTGTCTTGACATTTAATCAAGTCCATAGCCACTTTTTGCCATGGGTAGTCTAGGATACCCTCAGAAATGAATGATTCCTTAGCCTGGCTCTTGTGTTCAATGCACGGGGGACACACACACACTGCTATGACTGCTTCGATCGGGGCCGCTATTCCCAAGCACCACACAGTTTCCCTAGCTCTAGCCTTACATTTTGTTATGTGCAAGAACTGAGCAAGATTGTACTGCTGCATATCCACTGGGACTATTAACCGAGAGCACTTTAACAACAATCCTTCACAAATGTTCATTTGAAATCTGTGCCGATAGTACTTGCCAAGTTCTTTCGGCACATGTCGCCTAGGGGGCCAATGTGTTTTGGTGTACTCTGTAAGTGTTATGCATATTGGATCAGTTTGTTGTTTCGCTTTGATCTGCTGTTCCAACAGACACATTAGCTATGACCATGTTCATATGAGCCTCTGTGTCTGCAGATAGTTCCTCCGCCAATGTGTCTGTATCCTGAACTTGATTGCATGACAAACAATCTGCTATGGCTAACTGTTTACCTGGCACATAAGACACTGTGTAAGAGTACTTCATCAGGCTGATTCTGAATCTCTGTAACCTAAGATCATCAATGTGTTTAGAGGTGCGTATTTGAATCAGAGGCTTGTGGTCAGCCTCCAATTCCACATGAAGCCCAAGGACATATTCTTGGAATTTCTCACATACCCACATCAAGGCCAGGGCCTCTTTCACTATCTGGGCATATCTCATTTCGGTCTTGGTGAGAACTCTAGAGCCATAGCAGACTACTTATCTGGTACCATTTTCTCCTACTTGCATTGAGACACACCCTAATCCAAACAAGGAGCTGTCTGCACTCACAACCATTTTTTGTGCACATCAAAGTGAGCTAGACAAGGAGCATTTAGCAACAGCTGTTTTATTTCATGAAAAGCTGACTGTTATTCCCTTCCCAACACACACACACATACTATTTTCTTTTAGTAATTCCCGCAGGGGTTGTAGAAGCTGACTTTTGCTAGGTATATACGTGCCTACGTAATTAGCCATGCCCAATAATTACGTTAATTCAGTCCTATTTGTAGGCTCCAAAAATTTTGCAATGACTGTAATTCTGCTCGGGTCAACTGATATTCCATCTGCTGAAACTACCTGACCCAAGAACCTGACTTTATCTACCCCGAAAACACTTTTGTCTATATTAATGGTGATGCCTTCTTCCTTGTATTTAGTCAGCACAAGCGCAGTGTAGCATTGTGTTGTTCGACAGTATCCCCATAGACAAGAACGTCATCAACATGCTGCAGAACCTGTGGTACATTTTATAGCATTCGAGCAGTCTTGCAACTAAAATACTCTGGAGCTGCATTCAGGCCATGAGTTAATTTTCGAAACATGAACCTCCCAAATGGGGTGATGAAGGTTGTAAGATGCTGACTACTTTCGCTAAGTGGCACTTGGTAAACTCCAGAGTTAGTGTCTAGCTTACGGAAGATTTTTGCATTGTTTAGTTGTGATAATGTATACTGGACTTTATGGATGGGGAAAACTAGGCTGTCTACGTATTTGTTCAACTCGGTAAAATCACAGCAAACCCTGACTTTGTCTCCTTTAGCCACAACCATCATCGGGGCACAAAATTGTGTAGAAGAATCTATTTGTTTAATGACCCCTAACCTGACCATTCTTTCTAATTCCTGTTTTACTTTTGGTAACAAAGGCAGTGGGACTAACCTTGGTGCTGTCAATGCATAGGGTTGTGCTTCCTTCCGCAGATGAATCTCCATCTCTCCTTCAAACTTACCCAAGCCTGTACACACTTGAGGAAATTCAGCTGCAACATTAACACTGCGAACCACTTGGATCACTTGCAGGGTTCGAAAAGCATCTTTACCCAACAATGGATTGCGTAACTTGTTAGTGAAGTAAATTTTAACATTTTGCTCTTGATCCTTGTACCTCAAAGTTAAGTACTGGAAACCCACTACATCAAGTGGGTGTCCATCTGGCCCACAGACAGTGTTGAGACTGGTCTCCGGGATGATCTTCGATCCTTCCAGGATGACAGCTGTGTCTGCCCCTGTATCAATAACAAAGTCCACTGTCGTGCCGAATTCTGGAATTTCCCTCTTTGCTTGAAATATGTCGTCGTTCTGCCGCAGTCCCGATGAACCTAACCTCGCAGCCTTACTTCCCACCACAGATTCGTGCAGGTTATCTCGAGGACTTTGATTTTCAGTAACATTCTGAACATTTTTGCTGGCTCTACAAACTCTAGAAAATGACCCTTGCGGCCACAAGAATAACACTTGGTGTTAGTTGCAGGGCACTTATTGTTGGCATGCGTCCTACCACAGTAATCACAGTTGTTGCCTTGTTCCCTCCATGATGGTACTGAACGTCCCCACCTCTGGGGATAGGCACTGGACTGATACTTTATTTGGTCTCAATTTGTTTTGTCGTCTCGACGAACCTAGTTCACTTCCTCGGACCTTTTTTTCCGTAACTGAGAGGACTGCGACGACTGTAGCTCTGCCTGTCTACACATGTTAATGGCATCTTGTAAGGTTAGGTCACTCAATAATTACATTTTATCACTGAGTTCGGTGTCACACATATCTACGACGATGCGATTGCGTATCAACTCTTCTTTTAGAGGTCCGTACTCACACGTCTCGGCGAGGTTATGTAGTGCTATGATGAACACCTCCGCCTTTTCACCAGGTTGCTGGATCCTTGAGTTAAATTTGAATCGTTCAAAAATAATGTTTATAAGAGGTGTAAAGTGCCTGTCAAAAGCGGCTACCACAATGTCATCCGACTGTTCACCCAACGAGTACATTAGTAGGTCAATCTTGTCTTTGTCCTTGTTTGCAGTTTGGCCGGTGAGGTTAAGGTATCGCTCAAAACGTAACTTCCATCTAGGCCACACGTTGGCATCAGCGAAATCGAGCGGGTCTGGCGGTTTTATGTGGTATTTACCCGGCCGCTGAACCTTTCCCATTTCTTTACCGCCGTCATCCATCTTGAATGCCCGTCTAGTGCAGAAAGGCCGTTTATATGCAATCTATTGTATGCACACCTACATTTATTGGAAACGTTCAGCCGAATTTACCGCTGCCACCATGTTGCATTGTTACATTGCATGTCTCTGTAAGGTCGTTAATAACTAGAACTCACTAGGCTACATTACTAGGGGACACATGTTGTTACTGAGCCTGACCAGCCACACTGCCATCTTCCTAGCTACCGCCCTAGTCCCAGATATAACAATTCTCAGAGAAGCTGTAGCGTTAAGTAGGCACTGAAAGTTGTTTTGGTGTGGTATTCGACAAAATCGGTAGGCACAGTTTTATAAATACTACTGAATATGTTCAAATCAAAATTAGCATTTTAGTAGCGTTGTATTTATTACACGTAATGTATTTTTCGCAGCTGCACATCTGTATTAAGGTCCCTAAAAAGCATTTAGTAAAAAAATCAGAAATAAACTGTCGGCTAAATAGCTTATAGGGATGACCAACAATGCGTATGCCTGTATGGTAAATATGATGTTTGCTTTATTATTTGCTGCTCCAGGATAAACATAGTGATTTATACTAAAAATCACAAAACTACAGGACTAACAATATCACAACCAGAAAAATACAGGATAACGATGCAGGTGTAATGTTATTCTCTCGACATATTATAATAAAAATAACACAAGTATTTTTCTGAGAGAGACATCATTGTAATCCCACCTGATTGCTCTCAACCATTTCTTTTTCCTTTCCGTGTCCTTTGGCACATGAATGAACACTTTATCTGTTAAATTTTCAGACGTATTCGTGCATTGTGGCTCAATACATCGTTTACAGTTTTGTTTTTCTGCGATTTACCGTATTTGTATCCATTTTCTAGCACAAAGCGTGCTATGTAAACATAGTCTATTGGATATGCGGAGTGGACTGACTTGTGCCTGGGTAGTGATGTCACGATGGGATCAGCCAGCCGAAGCGCATTTTAGCAGGCGTTCAAATCATGCTATTTTCGTTAGGCTGTAACTTCCGTAAGACTGATTTTCTAGCAGTAAGACTTTGCAGGTATAATAGTGGTACAATAATGGTTGAAAAACAGCAGTTACAAAAAAACATGCATGTTGCCCACTATCAGAGTTTTTTAAAATAGAAATTTGCTTTTTCGTGTTATCTTTGGTCCTGAATTAACACAGTTGATCAGGAGTTTTTTGTACTAGTAAATGTGTGACAGACTTGTTAAATCACTTGTAACGGATAGAAAGAACCAAACTGACATCTTCTGCTAGTGACCAGTTTAAGCATGGTAGTTAATTTGTAGTTTTACTGGCAGTTTCCATGTTTTCTTCCCTTCTCTCACAGTATGTTGCATTCACGTGTGGCCTGATACGTGGTGCTCTCTCTAACCTGGGTATCAACTGTATGGTGACAGCGGAAGTACAGACCATGCCTGCCTGCAAGTTCCATATACAAGTTCAGAGGACATAGCTGACAACTTATCATTTCCATATGTAAGTGTGTTTGAGACACAAGTTTCCTGTGTTAGAGTTCAGGAATTTCATTAATTTTTGTATATTCTTGGCATGTTTGTAGTGTATAATACAAATGTTGTATATTGTTATCATTAAACTGGCAGAATTTTTTTGTACAGATTACTAATTCTGTGAATGTAGATATATGTTGAGGTAATATTTTACCACTTATCCTTGAAGCTCAGACATTATATTTATATGTAATAAAGTATCAATATAAAAGTTACGTCTAGCCATACGAATGGAGCATTTTTCAAAGAAAACTAATATTTAGCTTGTATTTGAAAGGGAAGGGCTGAAGGTACAAACAAGGAGACAGGAGAAGATGAAATAGAGATTGTGGGTGTGAGAGGAGATAAAGTGTGTGCACATGTATTATGATCCGTCATATTCAATTTCCGATGGGGTCAGTCCCCAGATTTCGGCATGTGAGTATTGTGCTGAACGATGCCATTGGTCAACAATTTTTCTCAGGGATCTTCTTTTTCCCCCGCCCTATAGTCCGGCACTGCTCCATGCTCACGTCACCCCTCACCAGCACTACAGACCTAGATGTTGAGTGCTGACCGAAATCTCTTCACTTTAATACAGCTATTTTATAAAATGATGTTCAATAACTAGTTGGAATATAGAAAAAAAAAATACTAAAGAAAATATATAAACCTAAACAAAAATAAAATAACTCAAAAAGAAATTATTGAAAACATATTGGTGAGTCTACCACCATGATGTAATGTTCTGACAATAATTGGTGAGCTGCTAAGATGGAAGATATGCTATAAATATTTTCAAACTAATACTAGCATAAGGAAGAGCCTTGTCCACAATATACACCTTGTACCTTAGGTTTCTTCATAAAGGGAATTTTTACCTATTAACTTATCTTTCTTCTTCTTTCCCTTTTGTCTCTCTCTCTGTTCCTTCTCCACACTTATTCTTAAGATGGATTCACACATAAAGCTAAGCTATGCTAGGCCAGGCTATGCTGTTCTTTTAAATTGCACAAGTTCTTGTTAAAGCTGCTCACACATCACCTTTTTAACGCACGCTATGTTAGCAAATTTGTTAGCCGGGTGATTTTTCTCTTGAACTTGCACTATTTGTATTATAAAATGTAGATGTTTGAAAATAAAGTTGTTATTGTATTGCAGAAGAATGTCATGCTGAGAAAATAACATCAAGCTCGAGTGCCATGTATTTGTAGCGAGCAGTGATCGAGCATGGTGTGTGTACATGTCACTGTGGACTTGCGAGTCGTGATAGCATTTTTTATCATATTCATTTGTTGTGATTTTCTCTGTTTAATTTTATCACAATTTTCACGTCATAACTGTAGATTTATGAGCATACAGTATTTTAATCAGTTCTTGTTATTTTCTTATGAACATCTTTGAAAAATTTTTATCATGATTTCCTTTTGCAGTTTCTGAGAGAATTTATTAATTTTTGCGGCGGAATGGAAGAGAGTGCAGCGTACTTTAATAGTACGTGTCCAACATAACTCAGCAAAATTGTGTGCCGTAACTTGGTAGACGCGCGTTTCAAGTGATGCCAACCGAAGCTGTTAAAATTTTTTTACTGTTTTAGGCATTTTTCTTCATTTCACAGTAGTGTCTTACTAATAAATGGGAACTACAGTCTAACAACGTTGCAAGTAAGAGTATTGTTGGAAGAGTGGACAAGAATGTTGGAGGAAGATATGTGTGAGAGTGAAAGAATATTTTACAGTCAGGTGAGACAGAGGGTAAGTGGGCTTTATATCTCGTTGACTGCGAGGTCATTAGAAATTATGACACACAACATAGTACAATGACAGGAGCTGGGAGAAGAGTCGGCCATGGCCTTTGTTAAAGAACCATCCCAGCATTTGCCTCAAACAATTTTGGGAAACCATGGAAAACCGAACTCAGGATGGCTGGAGCCTGGGATCGAACCCACGTCCTCCCGAACGTGAGTCCAACATGTTACTGTTGCACCACCTCACTTGATGTGAGACAAGGAGGAAAGAGAAAAGGAAACAGGTGAAAATGAATGGTGAACACTATGCGATGTGATGCGATGCTTTCAAGACAAAGAACCACTTTAATGCTTCCGAGACAGAGAACAACTTTTATGCTCCTGAGACAGCGAACTACAGCTATGCACCCGAGACAGAGAACTAACCACCTTTATGCTCCCGAGACAATGAACCAACCACTTTTATGCTCCCGAGACAATGAACCAACCACCTTTATGCTCTTGAGGCGGAGAACCATTTTTATGCTTCCAAGACAGTGAACAGGGTGGCCCCTCAATCCACAAAATAAAATTTTCGATTTTTCATGACAAAAAATAAAATTTCCCTGATTCTTATACCACGAACATAAACTTTCATAATACACGTACTGGCAAGCTAAAGTACAATCTACACAACTAAGTCACATGTTACATACCTGCATTCCAAAATCACTGAAAATTTTATGGACTTGATCAAAGAAGGCTAAATAAGTTTGTGTCTGAATGTTAGTGCTAGCTACTAATGTCAAATGGTTCTCTTCATAAATATAACTCAAAACCAGTTTATCATTTTGTATAAATGTCCACACAGACGACTTATCAGTCACAACACTATCCAAATTCACTTTAATATACAAACATTAAATAAATTTCAGTTTAACTGCTAAGGAAAGAACTTATTAAAACATAACTAAGTAGTTTTAAGAGACTTGATTTCTGCATCAATAAGTGTTTTTTTTTTTTTTTCAATGATTTTTTGTTTTTTGGCAGCAAGATCTTTAACATCCATTGCTGTTCTCTTTTTGTTAATTTCAGCAACATTGCTGGCCTCTTTCTGTGCCTTCAGTTTAGTTGTTGCTTCTTTATAACGAGCATGAGAGTTTCGTCCAGCATGAAATACTTCCTTGGAAATATTGTAAATAAAGACATTGGCTCCACCCGCTGCTGTTACCCCATCATAAACACGTCTGTGGACTACTAGAGACTCTTCTCTGAGGTTTTCCACTAAACACTCATTATTAATTGAGAAACCTCTCTCTAGATTTGCATTTCCGTGCGAAAAGAAGAGGGCAAATTTGTTGTATCCCGCAGGTAAACTGCGGGGGCGTGACGTAGCTAAGGCTGAGCGGAAGTCTAGCTAAGGCATGTATGGTACGATTCGCACTTAAGAGTTGAAACTCAAAGAAGCAGATAAATTCAGCAGCGAAGTTTATTATAAGTCTTCTCTAATACAAGTTAAAGTATAAGTTCAAATATAAGTTCAACTACAAATCAAATAGACAACTGATATAGATACAGTACGGTACCTTGTACGGATGCTGGGGCTCCTCTGGCACGAAATGTCTCGGGGAATACATATATAGCATCAAACTGACCTCAACCTTAGTTTGAGGGCATGACAATGACCATCTGACTAATAAACACCATGTGTACTCTGTTAACTGTCAGCTTGTGTTTTATCAAGCAGAGAATACTTAGTCACGCGGCATGTGTATACGTTGCCTCAATACTTATCTCTGTTATCCAGGCCATTGGCCTACAGATGAACTTATTAGTAAAATGGAAAACAAGCGTCGGTGCGCGTGTTGTGTGACGAAGCAACAACACGTGGCCGGCGACTCTAAACCTCTGTACTTGTGGCAGTTGGCCTATAGATGGCCTTATTATCACAAATGGAATACAAGTGTCTAAATACATATACGTAACAAGGCGGCCGTCTGCCTTGCTGTGGCGAGTGCCCGAGTGTATGTGTCTATGTGTGGTTTCAAACATATGATATAATTTGCAAAGCATTTAACATAACCACTCGTACACCTTAACAATAGCTCTCAATATCTGCAAATAAGCTAATGATGCAAAAATAAAATGTGCGCGCAGATGCGACAAATTTAGGGAATGCTAAAAGCTCGTCACAGTTTAGTCGAGAGGCTACAAGATTCATCCATAAACTGTCCAGTTTGTTCTCCTTTCTCTCAAACGTCTTCATGGTGTCCATCACATCTTCTGTATCACATTAAACCCTGAACTTACTCTCAACTCTGCCAGCTTTGGTTCCTGAAATCCAGTTGCTTTCCACAAAGATTTTAAGAGCCTGCTTTAGACGTTTGTTTCGCAGAGCTGGTCGCACTACAATATCTGGATCAAAACAAGAGATCCCTTCAGTCACAGAGTAGTTAAGAGGTGAGCGTTCCAGAACTTCACAAAATTTTTTCAAGCATTTTCTACAATTGTTTCGAAACTCCAGAATTGCCAGTTTAGATGCACTTTTACGCAGGTAATTATGAGTAGCATAACCAATATCAACATGCTTTGCTCCAAATAAACTAGTTTTATCAGAAAGATCAATGCCTGTGATGTTACTAGAATATTCCAGCGTCCTGATTTGACAAATTTTGTCATGATATTTTTCAGCAGTGAGTTTAGTGCCTCGAACAACAGAGGTGCCATTGGTGCATCGGACCAGAAATCTGTCAAGAAAGGGTCTACAGTCGAAGCCAATGAATGAAAAAAAAAAAGTTAACTTGGCAAGAGTAAGAACTTATCTTTCAGTTAGTTCTGACACTAATAATAAACTGGTTCACTGCGAAACTTTGGTTTTGTTTACTTCTGCTACATACTTTTCTAATAAAAAAAGGCACAATTATCATTGCTCTTTTTGCTACTTTGGTATTTCCAAACATCGTATTGTAGAGCGTCCTGCCGTCCTAGATTTGTGTCAATGTGTGCACCCAGTTTGCCAGCCCACTCTTGTTAATAGCCTCCAGCTTTCTATGGCATTGCTATTATCTCTAGGCCAGGCAAGTGAGTGTTTTCTATTTTTAGCATCAGGAATGGCTAGTATAGGCATAGTTATCCGGTCAAGGTGTTAGGTTTGCCCGGCTTATGAAGAGAGTGCATTGTGTGTTGCAGAGTTTGGAGGAATCAGTGTTAAGTGTTTTTTTTTTCTTTCCCTTTTTCTGTTAATTATTGTATAGAGCCTTAATTTGTTCCTGCAAGATAAATAACGGACAAACTTTAACCGTGTGAGATTACTGAATGTCGTCCTCATGAGTAGTAACAGTTTCAGGTTTAGACTTTAACTTTATGTTCAACAAAACAACTCCACATGTAAAAGCTGTATGGAAACATTTGTCTGATTCATTAGAGTTAAAGCCGCATAATATTTCTATCGGTGGGCTACTTAGGGCTATGTTGATGTATTTTTGTAATTAAATTGTAGTTATAAATTAAACAAAGTGAATTCTGGTTGCTATGAACATATCAGTGACTGTCTAGTGCCAAGTATGAAGGTGATGTCCTTTGTCTGTTGTTTATGTACTGTATCACTCGGCTTGCAGTGAGGGGGGTGTATTTTTTTGTTTTATTTATTTGTAATTTAATAAGATTTATTATAGAAGTTTTCAGTGTGATAAGTGGTATAATTTTATTTCAATGATACAGGTGGCAGGAAATTGGGATTATCAGTAAGAGTTCCGGATAGCCGACACTTGAATATAGGGGCGGAAGTGGTTTGAACGTGCAGGCTTTTGTGGTAGCCTCGTTCTCGGTCTTACATGCGCGATGGAAGGGTTAAGACGTGCCAAAGAAGCTGCGGGAGCGCGGGACTTAGCGTGGCCGGGCAGGTGGATGTTCAGCCATTGGTAGAATATAGTAATTTTACCGGGACTTCTTGTAGTCACCGTCATGCATTAAGAACAGCCTTGTGAGTGACTTTTTGAGAACTAATTGAGTCATAGCACTTCAAATAATTTAAATATTGATTGGCTTGTGGTACGTGGATAAGATGGTGGCTATGGTTCGGCCAGCAGGAACTCTTTAAAAAAAGGACAAACGAATGGAAGTAGTTCTATTGATGAGTGTAAAGATTGTAAACCGTAGCCCGCCGGCCTAATAACTCGTGCACTGCTGTAATTGTGTTAATGCAAGCTCGGCTGTAAATAAGTGTTTCCATTCATTGTCGTATATATATTTTTTATGTATCTAACAAGTATTCGCAACCCACTTTCGGCCACCCTGAGATTTTGTCTGGTGTTTTTCCACACAAGACGTCATGGTTTGATAAGTACACTTAAAACTAAAGGTAGGTGGTATCACAGTATGGGACAAAATTTCAGTGAGAAAGTAGAAGAGCCAGGATGCTGAACACATTCACTTTTACGCGGAGACACATTTTTAAATAAGAAATACAGTGCTCTCAAAAATGCCATTATGTATATTCCATCCAGTAGCCTTGATTGTTACCTTGACGGCCCCACAAAGAGAATGCATTCCACATGTGCCAATATCCAAAATTTATGCAACACTTGGATTTTTCTTCAAAAAGTCACATAAATCTTTCATAAGCTTAACATTAACATTTGGTCCGTTCATTGAAACCTGTACGATTTTATACAAATCAATTTCACTCAAGGCTGAAGTCAGGGCTTTTAACAGACCTTGTGCTGTTGCATGCCCAAGAAATGCAGAATAAAAATACCTTGTAACCACACAATTTGTTTTCTCATTCTAGAACCTAACCATAACATCCATCTGGCCTCTTTGTGCCACCTTGTTAAGAGATTCATCGAAACCAATCACAATGTGGGAAGCATGTGAACACATTTTAAGAAGTTCGCTATGGAAATTTGGTGCCAAACCATACACGATCAAATAAGATATTTTTGTACGGTGTAGCTATATTTTCTAGGCAATGGTAGAATCAGGAACCATAACCTTTAATTATGATGCATTTAAGTCCACACTACGAACTGACATATGTGACATAACTGCAAAAACATAACAAATAATCTCAGCATGAGTTAAGTTTTCATTCAGAATAAACCTATTCAAACCACATGACTATTGTCTAAGATTTAACTTCACTTAAAACTATTGCGCTTTCTGATGTATTTGCAACAGCTGTAGTTTCTGATGTAGAAGAATGCTGCGGAAATACTTCAGGCGTAATCTCTGATCCAAGAGATGATTTTTCTGCATAATTAAAAAATACGTCCAACGTGAATCCAGAACCCAAAAGCTTCATTATCAACTGATGTTTCTTGCAGTGTAAATGACTCCTCACTGCAGTCTTTCCCATATTACTTAAAGAAAAGGTTATGTTTCACAAACTGCATACCGTAGAAAATGGATCTTCCTTTACTGGGCGAAGCCATTCCCTAAACCGCTCATGAGTAAGCTAGCCTTGCGATAATTTGCCCTAGTAAGTGGAAGTCATTATACAAGTTCATGGAAAATCTACCGTGCAAGCAATCCCACTGCAACACACAAAATACAAATAAAGCCATATTAAAACACTCCAGACATTAACACACGCAACAGAGATGAATTTAAGTTACAGCAATAGTTACTTATACTGTTTTCCAGAACCGGCAATACAAACTTATATCTCTCAATGACGCCATTTTACACTGTCTTTTCAAACAATCGAACTGTATTCAGTGGCAACACAATAATAGGAAATGTGCTTACTGCTCTGGAAATATTCTGCTGCACTTCGCGTGGGAAAACAAATGAAACATTGCACTAAACAATGTGAAGCACCATCAACAATATACTTGCATACCTTTGTATTTTGTTCTGTACTTAGGTATTCACGACATGTTTTAAACATTTCAGATATATTTTCATTTAATTTGTGCATTGAAAAATCCAAATGCAAACTTCTAATGTGTAGAAATTCCTAGCAGTCTTTTTCTTATGCTGTTCCTTGTTTCTTTATTTCATCACTAAATAGACGTGAAACCGTCACATTTGCTGCACAAGCAAACTAACATACGGTGATCTGCTATACACAACTGCAATGGAAAGCCAACTGCAAAACTGCATATTAAGTAGTTGTGCTAACGGTCAAAATTTTTAGAACAATTTACTACGTAGTTATCACATGTACGTAGAACAAGCACACCTACGTGTATGGCCAATCTAGCCCACTGATACAACAAAACAATGCAATGTCATTTTAGCACAACAAATATGCCACGAAAATAGGTTGTGATTGGTTAAATGTTCCTAAAGGAAATGTAAGATAAGGGAGAATAAATATGAGCCACACTCTATGATTTGCCGACCTACAACCAATAAGAAAATCGCTAGTAAAAATAAGTGGTCCCAATAACTAAATTTTTTACGGGATTAAAAAAATTTCCCTGATAAATCCCTGATATTTCTAGGTAGATTTTAATTCTGTGATAAATCTCTGTTTTCCTAATGGGTGACCACCCTGAGTGAACCAACCACCTTTATGCTCCCGAGACAGAACCAACCACTTTTATGCTCCAGAGACAGAACCAACCACCTTTATGCTCCTGCAGGGTGTCCACCGACAGGGAAAACCTGGAAAACAGGGAAAAGTCAAGGAATTTCATCTTACAGGGAAAAGTCAGGGAAATATCAGGGAATTTTCATTTGAGTCAAAGAAAAATGATACAAAACAGTCCATAATAAACATTTTTGTAGTGCTGAATAATTAAATTATTATAATTTAGTTATCACAGTAAATCAGTTTGTAAGCGCTTCTGATTACATTCACTACTGGGAAACCTTGTACCATTCCTAATTTGAGATGACTTGACAAGGACGAGCCTTGAATCTTGATCTCTGGTCCAGATATTTGAGATTCGCTAAGATGAATGCTGATTTGGAGCAGAAGGAGCAGCTCTCTCCGAAGACGATACCAAAAAAAAAACTATTTACCCGTGGCATTAATATCTCCACAACAAAAAAGGTTTTCTTTCTTAATTACATTGGGGTTTTACATTTCCAGACAAACTTAACACTTCTGTACTCATAGCAATTCTAATACATTCACTATCAACAATAGTAATCTCTTTCTTCCTCTTTTACAATAATTTATATTGATAAATCAACCAACATTTAAAAGAAATGTGATAATTTATTCCAAGTTGCAGTATCATTAATCATTTATGTCATTTATTAATCATTTATTATATTATCTCAATTTCTTTCCTGTGTAAGCTCCTTCAATATTTGGACAAACATAAGCAAGCAATGATCACCAACTAGCATTACGCTACGCCTATCAATAATCACAATCAATATTAACTGCAATGATTATACCTTACATACCATACAACACACAATACTACAATAAAACAACCCTTATCTAAGTTATACTATAACAATTTTCCTTTTTCCTCCTCTCAATATATACATATGTAATGGAGTAAAACACTCCAACCTTTTTGGCAACCGCCAGGGGTACCATATTATTATTGGGGTTACTCTCTCCTTTTCCTTTTGATTGTAATAACAACATTACAATCTTACAACAATACATGACCCCAAACCTTGAATATGTCATTACGGTTGTCCGTAATTATTTTGGCTGATGATTTAACGTCGGGTCACACCTGACGGATCTGATCGTCTAGTTATTGGTCAGAAACCATTTACAATTTCTCACGTGGGTCTTGAATCTTTTGACTGGGGAACTAGGGTCATGCATTAAAAAGGTAACAGGAGTTAACTTTTGTACTATTTTATAAGGCCCAAGCCAGGAAGGAGCCAATTTACTAGAAAACTGATCAATTTTAGAACTCAAAAAGTGCGAGCGAACTAAAATCAAATCACCTACATTAAACATTACTGGAATTTTGTTTACATTATATTTTTCCTCGACCCTTGCATGATATTTCACAAGATTGTCTATGGCAATTTTCCACTTTTCTTCCAGCTGTGTAGGATCCGCAGTCTCCCAATCATCATCTACAAGACCCCATGCATTTACCATAGGGTGGAACAATCTCCGCCCGAAGAATAATTCTGAAGGGCAAAATTTAGTGGAACTATTGACCACATTATTAAATGCCAATGATAAATACGGAACCAATTCGTCCCATTTACGTTGGGCAACTTCCTGGAAACATTTTATAGACATTTTTAAATTACGGTTATAACGTTCAACTAGGTTACTTTGAGGATGATATGGCGAAATATGTACCAACTTCACTCCCCAGTTGAAACACAAATTCTTTACTTCGACACTCGCGAAATTACTCCCGTTATCAGATATCAGTGAAATTGGTGAGCCAAAGAAAGGGAACAAATATTTACCCATTATCCTACAAATTTCACTGGCCTTCTGAGTGCGCATAGGAAAATGAAAAACGAATTTTGAGAACCCATCAACCGCTACCAGTAGGTATACATTCCCAGCACTTGATCTAGGTAGGGGACCAACTACATCAACATACAGCCTTTCCCATGGATATTTAGCGGGAACCATGCTGTATTGTCCCTGCCGTACAGTGTTGCTAGGTTTAGATTTCTGGCAGGTTTCACAAGTACGGACCCTTTGAGTGATCTCGTCTACCATTCCTGACCAAGTAAACAATTCAGATATTCTAGATAAGGTCTTATCTATGCCTAAATGGGCACCAAAAAACGATTCATGGTAATACTTGTATACCATACGTCGCATATTTTCGGGGACTAAAGCACGAAATTTCCCCATTTTGCTCCATTCACCAACCAATTGCTTATAAACTACATACTTAGTTTGCCCAACATCTTCCCTAACCTCTTTACAAAAGTTATCTAACTTCTGACAGTCCTCCAACTTACAAAATACCTCAGGAAATTGTTTCAACAAATTTATCTCAGCCTTCTCTGCCCCTTCTTCCTTCATGATTAAACAACTATCCACCTTATCCTTTCCCCCTACATTCATTCTATTTTCTTTATCATGCAGTTTTACTACCCTATCCTTTCTTACACCTTCCACTCCCCCTTCTTCAATTTCCACACTAGTATCTAAGTTCCATTGATTCTCATCATACATCCTGGATAAAAAATCCGCAACGACATTGTTGACGCCCTTAATGTGATTAATGTTATAGTTAAACCTGGTAAGCCTGACTAACCATCATGCCAACCTACCCCCAGGTTGCTTAGAGGCCAACAGCCAACTCAAGGCCTGATTATCGGTGTATAATTCAAATTTACCAATCTCTAGATAATCAGACAACCTCTCCATGGCCACAATACAAGAAAGGCATTCCTTCTCGTAGATGGTAAACTTCCTCTCCGCTAATGTCAGTAAACGACTAGTGTAAACTATTGGTACAAATTTATCCTCAATTTTCTGCTGTAACACAGCTCCTACCGCAAAGCTTGACGCGTCAACAAACAGGTGAAAAGTTTTACTAAAATCAGGCAAATGTAAAACAGGGTGAGTAACCAACTTGTCCTTTATTTCCCGAAAAGCCTTATCTTGTTCTGCACCCCACTGAAATCCCACATTCTTACGTTTAAGAGCATTAAGAGGCTCCGCCAAGGCTGAAAAATTACTAATGAAACGAGAATAAAAAGCTGCCATACCTAGAAATCTTCTAACCCCCTTGATATTTTTTGGTGCAGGGCACTCAATGACACATTTTATTTTCTCGGGGTCAGATTGCAAAGTCCCATTACCAATAATAAACCCAAGGTATCCAACATATTCCTGGGCCCAAGATATTTTATCCGGGTTCACGGTTATTCCTGCCTTCCTCAATGCATTTAAGGTGATATTTATATGATCCAAATGTTTGTCGAAAGTATCACTGTATATGCAAACGTCATCAATATAGGTGAACAAAAACTCAAACATAAACTTTCCCAGTATCTTATGTAATATTTTACTCATCACCTGAGGACCACAATTTACACCCATGGGCATCCGGGTCCATTGATATAACCCCCAAGGAGTACAAAACGCTAAAGGTGGTCGAGAATCTGGATGCAGTTCACATTGCAGGAAGGCCGAATTTAAGTCCAAAACAGTAAAGTATTTGGCCTTTCCTAAATATTGGAAAACAGATTCCATTACAGGTAGGGGAAATTGTGGGGCCTTAATTTTACTATTTACCCTACGAAGATCTGAAATTACTCTCCATTGCCCAGGAGCCTTCTTAGGCAAAAGAAAAGCGGGACTAGAATAATTACTATTACTCTCTTCAATAATGCCATCACGAAGCAGATTACCAATAATTCTTTTGAATATTTTTACCTTAGGGGGAGATACACGGTAAGGCACAGAACTTACAGGGTCATTATCCTTCAGATCAAGTTGAACTGGCATCTCAGTGTAATGTCCTAAACGAGGTGTTATAACATCTTTATATTCCTCTCGCAAACACTCAAGCTCCTGCAGCTGAGAATAGGATAATTTATGTATACCTTCCCCTCTTTCACCGATATTCTTTCTCAGCAAGGGGACCTTGACAGCAGGCATAAATGAAAATTTTAATTCCCTCGCCCCATAGTCAACTGAAGCCTTAGCCCAGACTATAAAATCAAGTCCCAGTATTATATTTTGAGAAAGATTAGGGATCAACTGAAAGGGCACCTTCCAAGTATAACCTTCAATCCTAATTTTAACTACTGCTACAGATTGCGATTCTACCATGCCACCATCAGCTAAGGAAAAAGATATCTTTGATCCCTTCTCAATTTTTATTCTTCCGGGAGATAACTTCCTTAATAAGTTATTACAATATTCATGATTAATTAACGAGGTAGTCGCACCCGAGTCTAACAGTGAAAAACCTGAAAGCTCCTCTATATACAGCTTCACAAACAATAACCCTTCTATTTTTCGTTTTTGTACACTATTAACTACATGAATTCCATAGTATTGCTTTTTCTGCTGGCACTCATATTGATAATGACCCAAACGGTCACAATAATAACATTGGATGTCTGAACGAACTCTCCCTCTATCCACATCTTTTTCAATTTTATTTTTATGATCAAACCTGACACCACTATCCTGAGTAAGGACTCTTGCATCCTGTCCTTGTTTACTAGGTCCTGCTTCATTCTTAGCAGTGACACAATTTTCATCCTTAATAATACCCCTGGAAGTACCTGCCTTTCCCTTCGAATTTCTATAATAACACATTTCAGCTGAATGATCTTTCCTGCTACATATATTACATTCCAATCTAGAACCTGCCTCATCCCCCTTAACATATCGAATTCCCCCTTCGGGCCTGGCACCTCCCTTAAAAAAACAATTGCTGGTAGCATGGTTTGTACGATTACATATGGAACATTCCATTTTTGGTTTTACCCCTGTTGACTTAAGAGATACATGACAATCTCCCTTCAGGCGATCCACATATATTACCTTGTCTAATAATTCTTGCAAAGTTGAAACAGGATGACTGTGGGAAAAAAATAAGGTGTTCTCGGGTAATAGGTTATAAAAAATAATCTTTGTCAAATATTCTTCCTGACAGGGTAAACCTAACACTTCCACTAACCTCATCACCTGGGTGACATATTCTTTCATAGTTTCTCCAGGTTTTTGGTAACGCTCTGCGATTTTATATTTATATTTTTAAATGGCAAGAGGTGAACAAACCCTGTTTAATAAGGCATTTTTAAAAGCTTCAAAATCCCACTTGTGTACAATGGCTAACCCCAAAATATCCTGAAGGTCTTCGGGAACAGTCAATAACAACCCCGCATATATAATTTCCAATGTCAAAACATTTAGTTTGAAAAGCTCAAGGACCTCGACTAAAAAGTGGACAACTACCCCCACATTATTAGTATGGGACAACTTAGGGAATTTTAATTCCGAAGGAACATAATGCAAGTTTTTCAATGCATTAAAACTGGCTGACTCACCAACTTCATCGGACCCAGGAGATGTGCGTTTAAAATATGCCCGAGCTTTTGCCCGAAGCCCCTCGGTAGACTCCCCTTCCTCGATTTCAACACCAACAGCATTCAATAAGGCGGCCAACTGCTCCCTGTTGACCTTGGGGGTCCACCCCGTGGACGTACCTTGAAACATCGTAAAAATATTAGCCAACAGAAATTACAAGATGATACCACAAGGTTTTACACAAGTCCCCTTATCTTATTTGTGAATTGATCGTTCCAAAACTTTCTTTAACCCTGGAGCAAGCAGAGTGCGCAGACTTCTCTGTAACGACCCCTAAGGGGGTGAGCAACACCATAGGTACACCACTGCACCCTAATATCACCCACCAAAGCAATCATTCAGAAAATAGTTTGCCCACCTGCCAATGTTACAGTACAAATGTAAACACTCAGTATCAAGTGGGTTGATGCTCCAGGGGATGAACTTAAAGGCCCTGTGAACGTAAAATGAAAGTATTATTAAAAAAAGAGATCTTGTTGAGAAAAAAGCAGCAGTGAAAACCGCATCGCTCTACGCCTTGCCGTTCTCTCGCTATGCCCCATGTAGAATATCGCAGCGCGGAGCTATGACGTCACTTCTCCCAAGGCGGGCGACAGCACTCGCTTGCGGCAGTATATTACCGGCCCGCGCGTGCGCGCGCTTCGTTATCTGGAGTATTGTTCGTGCAAAATGCCTAGATGCTGTGTGGTCGGGTGTTCAAAAACTACAAATTCAGAACAGGGTATAAGTATTCATGGGTTTCCGAATCGTGAACGATCGCCAGCTAGATTTAAAGCATGGTTGAACCGAATAAATCGCCGTGATTTTGAACCTACTCGCAGTTCCGTACTTTGTTCAAAACATTTCCTTACAGAAGACTTTGAAAATGCTTCCAGACTGAAAAGGGAGCTGTTAGGCAATTCAAAAAGCAAACCCGTTTTGAAGAAAAGTGCAGTTCCTTCGTTAAAATTGACACCTACTGCACGCAGTCTTTCTCTGGGAAGGAACCGAAACACTAGTGCTTACGTACGGAGGAAGCTAATTGGAGA
>PNEQ01016688.1:0-22002 GCA_003012365.1 Medauroidea extradentata
CTTCCATTTACACCATAAAATTGTAGTTTTTTAAGAAGCAGCTCGTGATTGACACAGTCAAAGGCTTTGGTAAGGTCGCAAAAAATTCCGACTGATGGTAGTTTTTTGTCAAGTGCATTCAAGACATTTGTGATGAGCTGATATATTGCCTCATTGGTAGAAGATTTTTTTCTGAAACCGTACTGGAATTTTGAGAAAACTCAAGATCTGAGTTTCTTCTGATTATCTTCCGATTAAAATTTAACTAATGGTTAACAGCAATATCTGTTTCTCACGTAGTGATTCAGATTAATCAATGGGTTAGCATGGGGTAACCATTGGTTATCTTAATAGTGATAAGAATTGTATACAGAACTAAACAGGACTTTTAAAACAAACAAGATTATAAACAGTAAATATTTTTAGGTTATGATGGCAGTTGCTTTAAATTTCTTTTTTTAAGACTTGTTATGAGTAACAATAATGTCCTATCACTACTAGACAAAATTGAAGGACAGCTGGAAGTGACCACAGACAGGTGTGTGCTTGTTTATTGCGGGCCTTATTCATAGTCGTGAGATAGTTCCGAGATGATCCTGAGATCATCTTGTGCCAGTTAGTCCAGGGTTGGTCCTGACTCGGACTAGCGTTACTCCGCGTCTATGAATAAGACAAAAATTAGTCCGACGATAATCCCGCACTAGTCCGGGTCAAAAACGACTATGAATAAGCCCCTGCATGTTTTATTTATGTCCCATTAACATTAGTACGTACGTGTAAGTAATATTTTTTTTTGTAAGTTATGTGAAAACATTTGGTGGTTATGTCACATGCCTTTGTATGATGCTCTATATTTCCATATATTATTTTGCATAATTGGTTAGAGAACTTTGTTAGATATATTAACACACATTTGTACCTTGTACTACATATCTTGGGTAATGGTGTTTAATTTCTTCAGGAAAATAATGCATACGATCATGATGCAATCTGTATTGAAATGTTCTTAATATAAATTTGTAGATTATGTTACATGTTTTTAGATACTTTTATATATTAAAATACATATTGTAGGTTATGTTACATAATTTTGTAGGTTATGTTACATAATTTTGTTTATGTTACACATATAGATTTGACACCACCAGACCCTAAGACTTTTTATTCACTACACACCCATCATAGTAGGTTTGTTTTACTCGGCCTCTCTCAGGAGCTGGAAGAGTTGGGTCAAGTTTACCCGGGTCAAAAAGAGTTGACAACTCTCGGAGGAGCGAGGAAAATGCCTATTGCGTTGATTTTATGGCGTAACCATGGCCCCACACTTCACCGACGACGAGGTCCACGGGACCGTAGGACCACGCTGCCGCCGCCACCCACCACAGTGCAGCTATTGCGGTGAGGGACGCTCCGCCAAGAGACCACATCTTGGCACAGTGCAGCGGTGACGGAACACCAGCGGACCCCAGTACCAACTGCGACCATGCCCCAGACAGAGGCGTACATGCTGCTAGCCACGTGCGTGGGGACAACAGGTCGGCACACACCAATGCAGCGCACAGGTACATGCAAGACACCACCAGGTAAGAGAACGCTAACAAAAAGGCTCATCAAGGAGGGGGCATTTGACGCCACCAGACCCTACGCCTTTTTATTCGCTCCACACCCATCATAGTGTATATCAGTGCGGTGTACATCAAGGTTACCGTTGGCCTTCAATTAATGCAGTCCCGTGGCGACATGACCGTCGTTCCTGTAATGCACCTCTAAGCACTGAAATGAGCACTGTTTACTAAAGTGTTGAATAAATGACTTCTACTGAATGGGGCACTTAGCGACCATGTGCTAGATGTTTATGAGGGTTGCTTCACATTCTGACATCTCCCGATATCACATGGGTGGCGTAAGTATGCCGCCTCCTCTTGGAAGCATGCTTTCGGGTGCTTTCTGATATGCGGGGGTGTTACTATCACCCCAGCCCATTCCATATCAGTTGGCTTGGTGCACATGATGGGCAACAGTAAGAAGGGGACACAGAAAAGTCTGCATCAAACGTATCCCTTCAGAGCCCATCTGTGCACCACAACACCACCATCACCTTACCTGCAGTAGGGATAACTCCATTGACTAGCTGGCTGCACTAGTAATTTGCTACCTCTCTGTCTGCTGGCTGACGTCTGTGGGTACCACCACTGATGTGTGATATGCCAGGGCGTCAGAGCAGGTGGAGCACATTACTATTAAAATAATAACAATAGTATTAGTTGGAACATTAAAAATTAAAAAATATATATTTTACCATACAACTTTACATCAAATGACTTAATCTCAATTTTTGTTAAGTTATGGTATAGTTAGGTAATTTTCATATAATATTCTGTGTGTATTGTTATTGTATTTATCGTTCCGTCCGTCATAATAATGTCTTCTTTTTTTATTATTACCCAAATATTTTTTTTCTTTTGAACTGTATTTTCCAACTAAATTAATATTATTTATTCTGTTAGACTGATAATACTCTAAATTAACAGCATAATTAGATGCAATTGTTTTAGCCACACTTTTTAATCGTTTATCTTCGAAATCCACATTGCTTTCTACATCTAATTATTGAAGGAAAACTTTATCCAAGATATCTTATTTCTAGTTAATATTAATATTAATATTAAAATTAACAAATTCAGAATTATCAACAGCAACAACACATTTATGTTTTGATTCTAATTGTTTAATTTAATTTGTAGCCCAAGATTTTGTTAATACATTTCGAAATTTATCCATTATTTACTATTCAAAATTTTATATTAATTCCTCAAACATATGTATACTTAAAAGTCATGTCAATAAATACAACTGTTTCTTCAGTTAAATTGTAATGTACAATTCCACTATATTTTGGAATTAGAAACAATATCCTATCACTTAAATACATCAATAAGTTTACTCATATCAGTTTTTTTTCGAATTTCTGTGTAATTCGATTAAGATTTATAACAATCCTGTTTTATTATTCTCTCCTTTACATGTCCAGCCAACATTAAAATGTATTCAGCCTGGGTATTATATAAATAACCCCCCATTATTTTCTTTGTATTTACCAACAAAATGACTCACGTTAATTCTATCCCTTTGAAAATATTGTAATTAACAAGCATATAATGCGACAAGTTAGTAATTGTCCATGCCCAGTTCCATCCCACGCAGCTCCACACCCTCCAACTTTCTCCCCTCTTGACGCTCTGTCTCTCCTACGCGTAGGAGAAGAAGAACTTCATATTTCCTTCAAGGACATGATGTGACCCGCCTAGTGCCGGGTTCTAGTTCCATTGCCGCCTCCTCTTTGATGTCACCACAGACACCAAAGTATCTTTCCAGTTGTTTGTAGGGGCCACGGGCCAAGGAGTGAACGGAACAATACTCAGGAAGTGACATTGTTATTAGTGCAATTTTAGTACCAATGGTCGTTGGTAGTTTGACGATCCCCTTCTTAACAAGGGAGTAATTAACCCCAAACCAAACCACGTGGTTGCACGTTTTTACAACTACCGAGCATGCGAGTGACCTTAAAATTCATGCGAGAATTTTCTCAGCTCAGTAAAAAGTGTTGCGTACGTGAATCTAGCAAATAAAAATAGTAATGAATGTTATATAGCAACGTGTGTGTTGACCTGACTCATATTATTACAGAACCATCACCCCACATTACAGAGTGTGAGGGAAAACAATTTTGATATTAACTCTCAGTGCATTTTGTTTTCAATAGTAAAAAAATTACATCACTGGACTTGGATCGAACGTGAGGCTCCGACCTCTCGCCCGCTGCCATGTTCGGCAGTCTGAGCTCAGCGGGCGTAGGGTGTGCACGCGTGTCGCGTCATGTTGGAGCTTCAACACTTGCATCAACCACAGTCACGGCAATAGTTTTACATTTTCCTGGAACCTGTTTCGTACCAACGCTTTTCCCATGATTGCTGCACATCCCGGTCGACTTTCGGCCCCCGGGATTAAATTCACCACATAAGTTTTTTTTCGTGGCTTCGGCCTGCTTTCCAGTATCGCATCAGCCACTGACCGGCTTTTGGGTCAGGCCCGCTTCACCTCCGTATAAGCATTGATGTATAGTGCTCATTTTCATGTGAATTACATAGCTCTTATGTCAACACATGTGCAACTTATTTCAGTCACATAAGTTTCAGGGCCCAACCTTCTCTGATGCAAAATAGTGTCGCCTTTTTAGTGTATGTTTTCTTTTTCTGTAATTCAGTGATCATTTGTTTGTGCTACGAGGCGTGGAGGGGGCCTCAACACCCTACCCAGCATAACACGTGTGTAGGTATCGCATCGGCCTTTGTGTGAGCAGGCAGCCACGTGGTCGTCGACCCGACCTTGAGAGTACAGAGTCCTGTGTCCACTCGGGATAGTTTTAAAATCTACGACGGACTGGTGCCCTATCACGGCAATTATTACTTCAGTTTCAACCACGTCTCTAGGATTATACCCAGCAAGGGTGTTCTGACACGCCGCCTCCTCCTCACACCCGTATTGGCCACGTCAGACAACTTACACGAACACACTGCTCTCTCATCGCGAGGTGGTCGCATAAATATTAGCACTAACTAGGTATTTATATTGGTCGCGTCGTGCCTACCGCATTACGTCTGACATGCTATGGTGATTGTGACCTATACGGGGGATCGTTTGGTCGAAGTAGTAATAAAACGTTCTAAATGCAGCTCTATAAATTACCAACAGCAATTGTTTAAATTATTACATATTCACAATCTTCATACTTATTTTACCTATTAAAAAATATAATTATGTATTCTTGTTATATCCAACAGTAATAATAAGTCAGTAATAGTTGTAAAAAGGTGTCGTAAAGTGTTCAACCAATAAATGTAAAAAAAAAAAAAAAATGCGAAGGCCGTTGACAATAAAGTCGAATCAAAACGTTGATTGTTGCTGAGACATTAGCGCACCATTCTCTCTAATAAGTTATATTAATCCGCGAAGAAAATACAACATTTTTTTGCATAGTCTACGCAACCTGGATAGTTATTTTAGACAGCTGTAAAATACCCAACTGAACAACGAGTGATGGACGACTTGAAGTATACGCCCCCTGACATCACCGCAGGGGAAAAGTACTGTGGGAAGCAAAGCTTGTTTACAAACATGCTGATTTGTTAGTCGGTAATTGCAAAAAGCAAAAATGTTGCACATTCATAGATTTGCACGCAAGGGTAAATAATATTAGTTTTAATTTCATGGTTAAGATACGCAAATACATAAGATTAATGTTTACCTGAAAGAACGGCAAATTGTAAACAAATAATCAAGTTTCTTGACGTACATCTCTTCCGGGACATGTGAAGCCAACATGGAGGTAAGAAGGGGAAGCCAAACAGCTAAATGAAGATTATGTTCGGCTGCAGTATCCATGGAGATAGGAATTGTATTCCACACCTGACTGAAGCTCCGCCTCTTTTCAAGTCGTCCATTAGTATTTTAAATAACTATAGGGTACAAAAACCTTACCTATTCCGAGTCGAATTCCGAGTCGAAGCAGTATCTGGTCCACTTGAATCTTCATCAGATGACGATTGAAGACTTACAATGATCTTGTAAATTTCGATGTCCATGATTCTATCACTTTTAAAATATTCAGCTTTAATACCTTTAACATGGCTGCAACACTTTGTCCACTGTTCGTTGGAGTAACAACCAAAATTTTTCTCACACAGTTTTCTTTTTTCCTCCAACGAAGTAGATATTTCCTCTGAAACTTTCCTCTTGATGTCTGCCCACACTAGCTCGACCGGATTTAGATCTGGGTGGTACGGCGGCAAACAAATCACGTCATGACCATATTTTTTTAATATTTCATCTACCTTGAAGATTTTTGTGGAGGGATGCTGTTAAAACAAGCATAACAAATCTGCCTTGTTCATGTCACGAGAAAACTGGACACTGTTTCCTTAAGCCACTCTTGAATGTTGTGTTTAAGGGTAGCTAATGTAGGTTTCTTTATAATTTGAACGTTATGATAACTGGCTTTGTCTAACACAATGACACTGTGAGTTGTCACATTTGGTATTAATTTTTGTTCTAGCCACAACGAAAAATTTTGCATAGTTCATATCATCGTGATAGTCACCGGATTTTTGTTTGGATTTAAAAATCAACAACACATTCCGTATAAAGCCTTCTTCGCCACCAACATGCACGTCTATCAGTCGTTGTCCTTTACCGATGGATTCTGTCACCCCCAGTTCAGTGCTTGATTGCCAGCAAGAGCTTACACTATGAGTAGCATGTAGATATGTTTCATCAATGTATACTATATTCCGCCCTGCATTTCGGTACGCACAAATTTCTTGTAAATATTTCCCTCTCCATGCGAAATGTCAGGTTTCTCGATCAAAATTTTTCTTCTAGAGTGATATTCATTCCATCAAAAACCGAGATGTTTCAACAATTCTCGCAATATTTCTTTGCTACAGTTCAAAATACCGTCGTCTCATCAGGAATTTGTCAAGTTCTTTAATGTCGGCACTGGTTTTTTAACAGTATAAAATTCATGAATTTTTCTTCGTACCGTACATTTGTACATTTCAAAAAGTCATCAACTTCAATTATTTTCTTTCGTTCTTTGTTCTTACCCGTGGGAGTAGAAATTGATAAACTACTTTTACTTTTAACCTTACCTTCGGTAATGATACTTTTTGTGGTTGACTGACAAACACCTGTTGCCGCACTTGCTGACTCTATGATGTTGTAATTTAAATTATATACACGTTTCTGTACTTTTAAATGTGTAACAACATTGTAAACTATTTCCCGAGCTTGTCCTCGTAATGGTGTACCGGCTGAAATGCGCGACTTAATTCCCGAAGTGGACACCATAGGACAACATCGTTAGCGTATCGTGTAAACCGACCTATGAAGCCCTCTCTCTCGAGCGACCCGAGTGACGTTCAAACACACGACAGTACACTGATCCCCTCCACTTCCCTCCACTCCAAACCACGTGACGGCTGCCTGGCCTTGGGGTCTGCGCAGGTCGAAAACAAAGTTGCTATATTATACCATAATTCTGTAATTTAGTATTTATTTCTTTTGTTTTTATGTTAGCTTATTGGCTCAAATTTTGTAATTTATTATTTAATCCTTCCATTTTTGAGTTAACTGATTGGCTCAAATTTTGTAATGTATCAGTTATTTTTCCTTAAATTAATTTATAGTGTATGCGTTTTTCGTATCTATTTGGGTATCGCAATAATTTAAAAGCGACCAATTAAAATTTTGTAATTTTTTGGTTAATTCTGTTGTTAATTAAGTTTCGTGTAATTTACCAACTAATTCTTTATATAAAATTTTTTATTAACATCATCTTTTTTCATCAATTGTATCATCAACTGACACAATTCTATGGTCTTAACACTACTATAACTTTCAGTTAAAACAAAGCATTTTTTTTTTAAGTGACTTTCATTAACCATTGAACTACTTTCGTCAAATTTTGTTTTTATTGATTTTAAATCTTAAACGATGTTATTACACGTTGAATCTGTATCTGAAACACTTGCAATAACATTTTTATTTGAAATTTTAGTATAAATAATTTATTCCATTTCCAAATTTTTTAACTTTAGAATTAACTAATTGATTAGAATTTTTTATATTAGCTTCAAAATGTTTGACTGATTTTACCTCAATCAATTTTATTATTTTTAGAATTTTAAACTAATTGAATTAAATTTCGTAATTTATCACTTATTTCCACATCATATTCAATTTTTGCTTTGTGTAATTCTACAGCTATTTCCTCATTAATACTACTCACATAGTTAAACCAAAAATTATGTTAATGCATTTCCAAAGATATACATTATTTGTTATTAAGAAATTATTGAAAAAAAGTTAAAGTTATGAGAAAAATTGTTTAGTGCTATCACACATAAATGACCTCTAGTGACATTGTCAGAATTTTGTATTATATCATTATAAGAAATGTCAGTTTTAAGATATTCTACTAATTTACATGTTCATTGCCTCCAAATGAATTTAAAATTTATTAGTATGTTCTTCTCAATAACAAACACAATTTGTTCCAGAATATTTAACTGTAGGTAGGGCATGGGAAATGACGCGGATTCAATGATCTTCATTGTCCTATGCACATTCAAGCCCCGTCTATTTGTTCATTGTCTGTTGTTCCACTGAGTAGCAGCTGGTTGACAAATGGTCGAGTCTTGTGTATGCACAGAACACTGCATTCTAACATGCAGATCACTGAATACGCGACATTTTCCGAGGTCTAACTATAGGTAATTAATCTAACGTAAATACACACCGAAAATTTATAATATTTAATTTACATACTGCAAAAATAGAATTTGATGCGGAAATTAGTGATAAATTACAACATTTTGTTCAAGCAGTTAAAAGTTCTAAAAATAATATAAATAATTTTGGTCAGTCAGTAAAAAAATTTAGAGCCAATTTAATAATTCGAATCAGTTAGCTAGTTCAAAAGTTAAAAAATGTAACTATATTTAAGCAATATTATTAACACAAAATTAAAAAGGGTATCAAAAACCGGGGTTACTTTGACCGTTCAGAATTTTGGATTTTACGTCGTTTAGTGATGAAAGTTCCAGACAGTAACTATAAGAATCAAAGGCAGTTATTATAATAATCTCCTCAGCATATCTATTTATTTACCAGAAAACCCAAAAGCTAATACTTTGAGTGGTCAAAGTAACCCCGAAAATGGACAAAGTTTACGGTACTGCAAGTGTTTCAGATATAAATTCAAATTGTGACAATATCCTTAGAGATTTAGAATCAATAAAATCGAATGTTGATTGAAGCAGTTCAGTGGTAACAAAATAATGTGAGATTTATTAAAATTACGTTAGTTAAACTGAAATTTTATTAGTGTTAAAGATCCAAAATTGTGTCAGTTGATGATCCAATAAATGAAAAAGATGCTGTTAATAAACCGTTACTAGATAAAGAATTAATTTGTAAATTACACGAAATTAAATTAACTTCTGAATCAGAAGTAACTAAAAATTTACAAAATTTTGAATCAATCGCTTTTAAATTATTGTGATACGTGAATAAATATGAAAATTACATACATTATAAATAATTTTACAAAACAAATAACTGATCAATTATAAAATTTGAGCCAATCAGCTAACTTAAAAATAGAAGAAATAGGTACTAAATTTCAAAATTATGATATGCTTGTTAGTTATGATTATTTTCAATAGTTAATTATATTTATTTGGTTGAAAATACAAAGCAATTAGTGGGATTATTTATTTAGATAATAACCAGGCTGAATTCATTTTAATGATGGCTGGACATGTAAATTAGGTTAAAATAAAACAGGATTATCATAAAAGCATGATCAAATTATACCAAAATTCGAAATAAATACTCATATGAATAAATTTTTGATGTATTATCTTGTGTTAAGATATTTTTTATCTAATTCTAAAATATAAAGGAATTGTACACTAATATACTGTAATTACAGTTTACCTGAAGGAACAATTGTATTTATTGATAGGATTTTTTAGTATACATACATTTAAGGAATTGATATAAAAATTGTATAATAAGTAATTGATATATTTGAAAATGTATTTTAAAAAATCTTGGTGAGAATTAAATAAAATAATTAGAATCACCCATACGTGTAATGATGCTGTTCATATTTCTGAATTTGTTAAAAGCTCACAATTCAATTAATTAAAAAGAACAGTAACTAGAAATAAGAGATCCACGGATAAAGTTTTTCTTCCATACTTAGAAGTTGACAACAATCAGGATAATATAAAAGATTTAGATAAGTGGCTAATCCAATTGCAGCTAATGATGCTGTTAGTTTAGAGTGTTACAAATCGAACAAAATAAATATTATTTAGTCGAAAAATACAGTGTAAAAATATCTAAGTAGTAATCAAATCAGAATACTTTTTTATGATGGATGGAACGATAAATAAAATTACAATATACCCAGAAGATTATGTGAAAATTATACAACTATTCCATAGCTTAACAAAAATCGATTTTAAGTAATTTCATGTAAAGTGGTATGTTAAAATATTTATTAAAATTCCAAAAGATTTTAATGCGTCAAATAACACTACTGTTATTATTTATATAGAAATGTTTTATAAATATCGTTTAACATTTTAAAAAATGCTTTATTTTTATTACGATATTTACCAACATTTAACTTATGTGTTATATCTGCAGTAATAAAACCATACTCTTTGGCCCAACAATTTGAACATGTTAGTAGTATATAATAGCCGACTGTGGCACATGGGACCTGGGATAGCATTGTCGGATTCGATGATGACGTCACGGCCGCAATCTTTGGTGACGTCACCGCCGCCACCTTGGCTAATATTACTTTCAAAATTTTCAAAATTACAATATTACAAAAAGTTCACAAATTTAAAAATCAATAAATTTTATGCCCACCATCTCGTTTCCGGCGTCCATCTTGTCCGCAATACCTAACATCAATTGTTTTACTTAAATGAAGGCAACCTTCTTGAAGGTGTTTCCTCAGAGTCTTCCGAAAATTTTTCTAATTCGCATTCCTACTAACCCCTACTAACACCTCATAATGTAAAAAATTTCTAGTAAAAATATGTTAAGAAATTCACTGTACCACAGCTTAACGAGGTTCCCTAACCCTTCCCCATGCTAATAACTTAAACCCGACTCCTGTTGAACATATACCCGAACGATTTCCAATAAATCCAATCAAATAAAGTATTGAGGTTTCCTCCGAGTCTTCCGAAAAATTTTCTAATTTACATTCCAAACACACTCCTCTCACACCTCATAACAAAAACATCTCTTTAGTAAAATTAACTTAAGCAAATATCAATACCTCATCTGTATGGGCTCCCCAATCCTCTCTCATGCTAATAACTTAAACCCGGCCCCTATCCTAGCTATTCCCCGAACCAGTTTCAATTAATTCAATCAAATTAACTATTGGGGTTTTCTCAGAGTCTTCCGAATTTTTTCGATTTTTCATTCCTATCATCCCCCACTTATATCTCATAACAAAAAACATCTCTTTAGTAAAATTAATGTAAGTAAATAAATATACCACACTTGAAGATTTCCCCTCACCCTTCCACAGCTAATAACTTAAACCCGATCCATATCTTAGCTATTCCTGACCAAGTTTCAAAAAAATTCAATCAAATAAACTATAGGGGTTTTCTCCGAGTCTTCCGGAATTTTTTTTGATTTATCATTCCTATCAACCCCCACTCATACTTTTAATGAAACTATATCATTTTTAGATAAAATAAGTTAAGTAAATAACTATAACACACATGAACGAGGTCCTCCCGCCCTTATCCATGCTAATACCTTAATCCCAACTCCTACACTAGCTATCCCCGAACAATTTACAATAACTACAATAAATTAAAGTATAGAGGTTTTCTCCAAGTCTTCCGAAACATTTTTTGATTTATCATTCGCATCAACCCCTACCCATACTTCATTATGTAAAAACATCTTTCTTGTAAAATAATTAAAGTAATTAACTATACCACACCTTAACGAGGTTCCCTAACCCTTCCCCATGCTTATAACTTAAACCCGACTCCTATCCTATCTATTCCCGAACGATTTCCAATAAATCAAATAAACTAAAGTATAGGGGTTTTATTAGAGCCTTCCAAAAATTCTTTTAATTCACATCCTTACCAACCCCCACTCATACATCATGTAAAAACACATTTCTAGTAAAATAATTTAAGTAATTAACTATACCACACCAGAATGAGATCACCACACCCTTCCTCATAATAACTTAAACCCGACGCCTATCCTAGCTATTCCTGAATAAGTTTCAATAAATCCAATGAACTAAAATTTAGGGGTTTCTCCGAGTCTTCCGAAAATTTTTCGATTGTACATTCCAATCACACCCCACTCATACTTTATAATAAAAATAAATTTTTAGAAAAAATAAGTTAATTATATATCTTAATCACACCTGGATGGGCTCCCCCACCCTCCTCCAAGCTAATAACTTAATCCCAACTTCTGTCATATCCATCCCTGAACAGATTCCATAAAATCCAATAAAATAAAATATAGAGGTTTTCTCAGAGTCTTCCGAAAATTTCTCGATTATGCATTCCAAACACACCCCACTCATATTTCATAATGAAAAATAGCTTTTTTAGAGAAAATTAAAATACACAAATAAATACACCACACTTGGACGAGCTCACTTCCCTTCCCCATGCTAACATCTTAAACCCAACTCCTATCACAACTATCCTATAAAGTATTATAATAAATTCAATCAATTTAACTATAGTGGTCTCCTCCGAGTCTTCCGAAAACATGTCGATTTCGCATTCCTTCCTAACCCCACTCATATCTCATACAAATAATAATATTTTTAATTGAATTAAAAAGTAACCAACACTGTAGCCTATGACTAGACAGACTTCCTTAGCACCCTCCCCCAATGTTTTACACTATGTCACTGGCAGATGCCTCCCCCTCCCTCATCTTCTCAAGACTTTAGTATTTTGGACTCTCCCCTCCCTCTTCCACCGAGACAGCACATTTTTAAGGCATGACACCAGAATGGTGTCGCAATATAGCGTCACTCATACCCCGTCCATCATTCGTTCCCTTATCTCTTTACATATATCAGCATGTAACAAACTCTGCATGATAAGTCTTCAGCAAACCACTATTGGTAGAGCTATTCCTGAACAAATTTCAAAAAATTCAGTCAAATAAACTATAGGGGTTTTCTCCGAGTCTTCCGGAATTTTTTCGGTTTATCATTCCTATCAACCCCCACTCATACTTCGTAATGAAACTACATCATTTTTAGATAAAATAAGTTAAGTAAATAACTATAACACACATGAACGAGGTCTCCCGCCCTTATCCATGCTAATATCTTAATCCCAACTCCTACCCTAGCTATCCCCGAACAATTTACAATAACTACAATCAATTAAAGTATAGAGGTTTTCTCCAAGTCTTCCGAAAAAATTTTATATTTTCTTATTAAATAACGTTAACTGAATAATATAGAAATGAAGTATTATTACTAAATTTTCTAATTTATACATGCTTAATTAATAAAAATATGCAACAAGGTCACTGACACAGAAAAAAAACTGCCCCCTCCCCAAAAAAAAAAAAACTGAAATGACGCCGCTGCGCCTACGACCTGAGGAGCAACCACACAGAAAATTTCACAATTCTAGGTTCAGTGGTTTGGGCTGCAGTTAGATATGTCAGCAAATATCGTACAAGGACAATATGGGAAAGTACAGCCTTTTAGCATTGTTGAAGCGCGAGACGTTTTATCAACGGCGTGAACTGGAAACACTAGCAAAATTTGCATTCTTACATCTCTATTTTCTATGGTGTATATATATTTATGACTAAACTCCTCTTAGGCTAATAGTATTAGAATGTGTTTATAAGTATTTAAAATTTTATCTTATCAAAATAATAACTAAAAGAGCAAAATTATTTTCTAAAACCATGATTACATTTCAATTTATAAATAACAAAATATAAAACTAAAACTGCCCATAGAGCAATGTGCTACTGTAGAAGGAACAGCGCTCGCATCGGCGTGAACTGGAATTAAATAACATGTCTCCTGTTTTTCTTCTGACTTTCCCATATTGTCCTTGTACAATATTTGATGTCAGTCAGTCAGTCAGTCAGTGTCTTAATTTTATATTGAGAGACTAGCCGGCCGGCTGCGGCGTTGCCCGAGTGAAATTATGTAATGTAAACAGTAACTGTGGATAAAATATGTGATGAAGGCATTTAACAGCTAGCGTACTCTATAACAGTGAACTATAATTAACTGCCTAAGCTCAGTGTAAAGAGCGCGCGCAATATGCTCGTATGATGTCATAGTAATTCCCATCGCAAAGTCTTGCATGGGATACGAACCCGTAACCCCACCCCTCCCACACCACAAACTTTATACAATACCTGAGTGAATGTTAAAAGCATGCCGTGATAATTCTTTCGTATGTAGTAGCTACAGTCCAAAGAGGTTTTATTTATGAGTAGGTTGGCAAAAAGAAACGACGGTTGAATTATTTATCCGGTACCACGGTCGTAGAAGAGCAGGTCTGGACACTCGCCAATCTAACAATGTATTTTGCTTGATCCCCTTGTTGTTTGGCTGTAGTTCGTCAAGTTACCGAGAATGCCGTAATTTTTGGCGCTGTTTTCCGGGCGGTCGGACTCAAACTCCGTCCACTTTTTTCCATTGTTAAATTTATAAAGTAAATAAAGATTGCTGGAGCCTTTCCTTAAATTTGTGAACGAAGGAAGTATTTCACAAATTGATAAAAAAAATACGTTTTGATAAATTGCTTATCTTGGGCGGAGTTTAGTCCGACCGTCCTAACTGAAGCACCAATAAAACACAATATTCTCGGTAACTTGGTGAACTACAGCCAAACAACAAGGGGTGTCCAGACCTGTTCTTCTACGACCGTGTCCGTGATCATTCTCTTTTTTCGGGAGACTGTAACATTTTACTGCTTTTCACCTACTTAATATTCAAATTTCATAATAATTTGAATTTGGTTTGTAGATATTTGCATAAGCTTCATTCTTGTCAAAAAAAAATATCACGATATCTCAACGGGTATAAGCGGTACAGATGATTATTTGAAAACAAAGAATATATTTTTTAAACGCACTTCAAGGACGAATTTCGAAAAATCCTGAGATTACTTTTTTTTATATTTACGTAAGATTTACTTTAATGCAAAAACCATTTCAACATTTCCACTGGTTTAGGAGATAAGTGGGATTAATTAAAAAACAGGTTTTTTTTTTTAGGGCTTTCAATGACGAATTTCGAAAAATTGTAAAAATAATTTTTAGATATTTACTTAAGCATCATTAAAAAAAAAATATCACCTCACTATCTGAAATGGTTTAGGAGAAATCACGGATTAATGAAAAACACATTTTACGGCTTTTCAACCCCTTAATTATCGAATTTCGAAAAATCCTTGCTTAGTGGGTGCCTACGGGGCAAGGAAAGCTTCCCTTAAAATTTCATGGTTTTAGGTCCAGCGGTTTGGGCTGTGCGTTGATGAGTGAGTGAGTGAGTGAGTGAGTGAGTGAGTGAGTGAGTGAGTGAGTGAGTGAGTGAGTGAGTGAGTGTGTCAGGACACTTCATTTTATATATTAAGATTATAAAAGAGTCGTTTTTCTGCAATTTGAATTACCAACTTTCAAGTATCTAATGTTATCTGATAATAACTCTCCATGATGCGTTTTTAAATAATATTGTCGGATTTAATTTTTTATATCGAAATATGTCTCTTTACATTTAGTATTCACTTTATTTATAATATATATTGTTATATTAAATGAGTAAAGTTTTTGTTTTGACAAATACTAATTCTATATTGATCAAAATAGGGCAGAAAATGAAATAGAAATCCCATCTGGTCAATATAGTATAGAAGATCTTGGCAATGCTATCAAAATCATTTCACCATAAAAAAAAATGTTAGTGGGTGTGAATGAAAATATATCCTTCAAATCAGATAAGATAACAGAGTAAAAGTATAATTCATTTTGAACTGGTATTTGGTAAATTGGATTCAAATGGTGAGCTGTTAAGTTTCACAGTTAATAAAGTCGTAGATAAAAAGTAAGTTCACTGCGGTGATAAGACACTTAAAATTACTCCACTTGAAATGATAAACATTCATTGAAATCTAGCAGAGGTATGATTCTGAAACATGATGAATACAATTATTGATAAACTAACATTATTGCTACATTTAAATCGTTTGATGAAACTATTTATTACGAAACATCTTATCCATTATTCTTCCAATACAAATATAAAAAGTGGAAGATATTGATTTAAAAATAAGAGCTGACAAGGGAAAATTAATAGACTTTGATTTAGCCGAAAGAACTGTTGTATTAGAAATGATATTATAATTACATAATGTTAAATATTTACTATTTTATTTATTTATAAATGGAACAAGTGATAGAAAATTTTGATAGTCATTATATTGATTACAATTTTCATTTTGTTAGTTGTTTTGTTTGAGTAGAAAAAGTTTACTTCAACATCACATAGCTGTTAATAAAAACGACATGAAATTAAAAATTTGAGAAGATGTAAAATCTGAATTATTTGAAACGAATTTTCTTGGATTTCGATTTTTAAATTCACATGAAAATACTTAAATTTTGAAATACAATTTAATAATTGTAATAGTCACTGGCCATTCAAATTTATTGAAAATAATGGTTTGTAATCTAATTTCGTGTTTTATAATTTCTACTCCTTTATGACTAACAAATAAGCGCAGTTTATAATAAATTTCTTAATTTGTTTTTCTCGTGGGTGTTTTTCGTCTGTAACAATATCTTCTGAAAATTTAAAAATTTGCCAAATTTTAGAATTTACGTTACGTTGATATTTTGGGGGAAGGCCTTTATGTACTTTAGTTTATAAATGACCTACTATAAAAGATGGCTCAACATAGTTTTTACAAGTTTCGCATTTAATATACTGTTCTTCATTTTTTCTATTATTTTCTCTTTTTATAAATACTTTTTTGTGCTTAAATTCATTCCAAGCATTGGACAATTTTATCTCTCAAGTTTATAAAACTTTATTGTGTTGAAAATAATTACTTACATTAAAAATATAGAAAGCATAATCAACATAATAATTAAATAATTCATATTTTTTCTAATCTAATTGAATGAAATAGCTTTCCATGGCCACAATGTTTTATTCCTTCATATATAATAATTATAGATCCACTATTAACGGTGTCTAAAACGTAATTATTAAATTTTTGAATATATATATATATATATATATATATATATATATATATATATATATATATATATATGTATGTATGTGTGTGTGTGTGTGTGTGTGTGTGTGTGTGTGTTATTTCTAATAAAACTCGACGGCCAAATTTTGTGTCTAATATTTTCGCTGTATTTATTAAATGTCTTCATAAGTTCAAAACTTTTTGTAAATTGATTTTTCCGTTGAGTATATTCAGTGACGATTTTATTTTCGTTTCTCGAGTTTTTTGTCTCGATTTATATAGAAAATATTTTCTTTAGATTTTTAAAAATAAACTCGTTATCAAAATCATAATTTTTAAAAATTTAACAAAAATATTTATACAGCTTTGCATTCCTTTTAAAAATAACTGATTGAATACCGTTGCAGTATTCGCCTTACATAACCATGGAAAACAGCTGACAACAGAAGATCAAGATGGACGTACAGAGATTATAATCCGCGTTCGTCCTAGTATTAGTCGAGTGTGCTATCAGTAACTACGTGTGTTGGTTCAGAGCCGGAGAACTGACTGAGGTGAGATGTGTAGCAGGGACAGACGACAACACCATGTACTTGTGAACTGGACTAGACGAGATGTCAGTCAGTTGGAGAAGGTGTGAACATACTGGCCAGTGATTGCAGTGATGTAGAGAGTGTGCTATCAGTAACTACGTGTGTTGGTTCAGAGCCGGAGAACTGACTGAGATGAGATGTGTAGCAGGGACAGACGACAACACCATGTACTTGTGAACTGGACTAGACGAGATGTCAGTCAGTTGGAGAAGGTGTGAACATACTGGCCAGTGATTGCAGTGATGTAGAGAGTGTGCTATCAGTAACTACGTGTGTTGGTTCAGAGCCGGAGAACTGACTGAGGTGAGATGTGTAGCAGGGACAGACGACAACACCATGTACTTGTGAACTGGACTAGACGAGATGTCAGTCAGTTGGAGAAGGTGTGAACATACTGGCCAGTGATTGCAGTGATGTAGAGAGTGTGTTCTAGGAACCTTGCATGCTTACACTTACATTCTAGTTCTCACAGCGCTGTGTCACTGCACAGTGACGTCAGCCTACTGATACGTCACCTCAGAGTGACACGTCACTAGCGACCTGAGTACTGCCCATGGAGGTATTAGTCTATGGAGTGGAAGCCTTTGAGCAAATTTGAAGCCGGCCAACAGACAACGTTTAAAGACAAGGATAGAGCTAGTGGTGGCAAAAACATGTAAACATAGCATTGAACTGAATGAAAATGTTTTAGTTTTTTTGTTAACTACACATTATGGTGAAAGTTTGTGCAGCTCTTGGGCTTACAAACAGATTCGATCGTTGCAGAGGATTATCTTTGTACAGGTAAGAAACATTTATTTAAATTCATCAAGTTTATAAAGTGCATACACACAGCGAGAGCTTATTCGTTTTTTTTATATATATATATTTCTGAAGCAATTGCAAACTGTTGTGTACGATCCAAATAGAGAATTTGCGCGAATTTTTGTAAAAAATTTGCATAATTACATTGCTTTCTGCTGTTGTTTTGCCACCCAAAATATGGCGACTCATGAAAAATAACGTCCTGCGCATGAGCAGTTCGAAAATGTTCGAAAATTATCGGCTTCACGCGATTACCATTGAAATGTACGGCAGATGCCACTCCATAGACTAATACCTCCATGGTACTGCCAGGCTCAGTGATGTATGCTTGCTGGCTCTGCCACTGTAGCGCGCCATGACCACACCTGCTTACAGTTTACTCTATGTCTTACTAACTACCTCCTAGCTTTCCAAACAAGTCCTGTTCGCACTACTCTAGCTTACAGCAGGCATTGCAATCATTACATCATTCCAAACTATACAAGACTTTCAGGCCTGCATTATTTAAAGACAGGTTAACTGCCGCAGTATAGCGTCAAGGTATACCACCTTACAGGCTAGTCACGGCGAAGAGAGAACTATTGCACAACTATATATGTATGTACTTACAGCCAATTTGTATATTTCTCCACTTGTTACAATAACCATAGTAGTATTAGTAACAAAAACACTACGTCAAGTCCACAACCAAACATTTACGTATAAACCTAGAATTAAATACACTCTGTTTCCTAATATTCGTGACTTAACTGTCTTAAAAAGTATTTAGTTAACCCTGTACGGCCTGTATATATTGTTTATATCTACTCCATATTAGCAAAGCTTTTTTTTACCCAAATTCTTGAAGGGCGTGCCGAAATTTAAAAAAAGAAATAAAGGAGAGGAGTATAGATAGAACTGAAACGAATTTGCTACATTTCACGTCTCCCTGTTTACACTCGTTAGTTGCTTGCACCTACGTTGTTGCATGTCGTTAGTTAGGAACACACATGATTATAATTATCAACACATCACCTAATTGTCCCTAGTTACCGTGCCTAGGCTACTGGCATTTCTTATAACGCCAGTCACAATTTTTCGTATTATAAGATTGTCAACTTGACAACTGAATCTATTTTAAAAATGCACACTCAGTAATTGATTTGTATAATTATGTCTTTGAGAGCCCATAAAATAAGGGATGTTGTATTGTCTTACCCTGAACCATACTTAAATGCTGAATAATTACGATTGCAACAAAATAAAAAAAGGAACATTGTATGGATCAACAAAACATAGTATAGGCCATTCACGATAAAGTGAGCACTGGATTAAGTTTTCTTGTTGCCATTTTGCAGCCATCTTTACTATTTTTAGTATGAAAACTGTCATGTCACTAAGAACCAGTAACTTATAAACGTTTCAACACTCTCAAAAGTGAGCACATATTGTCCCATTAAAAACGTACTTTTAATTAATTATAAGTTGTGCTGAGTGTTCAGTTTACAGTGAACAGACTACACATGTGCCATTACCACTAACAAAACAAAATACTATTCGTAAACAACACAGCTCCATGTTTTCTAACATAACGACCGAAACAATATACTTAAAACACTAAAATAAGTATGGATGTTTGAATGACGTCATCTGTTTTAGCCCCTTCTCGATTTCTCTGGTTTTAAAAATTGCAAGTATTTTTTTCTATGTTACACTTAGCTTAAGGATGTATTTGTCACGTTATGACACGTAGTAACAACGCGTGTTTATTTGACAGCACGTTAAACTTGGCAACTGTGTATATGTTGTAGATGAGGTGACATTTAGTTGTTAGTGTTTGTCTCAGTGAAGGCCAACGAACGCAACCATTTTAAAATCAACCTTTGAAACAAATGACTGCCGTTACTAGACGTAATTCATTATTAACGATGGTTGCATCTGACTGTTTGCGCGGTTGATAGTGACTCCCTTATGTTTTCATATTGAAATATAATTGAGAACAGCTATATACAAGGAGTCACATTTACCTGACGAGCGTAATTGAGGAGTTTTCCGGAAGATGGGCACATAGAACTATATGCCCTTTTTCGGGAAATCGTTTAAAATTAACCGCCATATTGTGTAGCATGTTCCCTCAAAAGTTTGATTATGTATTCCAACAACAGATGTCAGGACAGTACATTGTTGGTAGAGACACATGTGCCCTTTTTCGGGAAATCGGATTAATTTTACATTCATATTGTGTATAAAGTTGCCTCCAACATTAGAAGACAGGAGTGAATTTTTTTGTAGTGAAACCTCTGCGCACATCAATATCTATGGATTGGATTCATTGTTTTGTTTACATACCAGTGAATTTGTTACGCTAGCCTTCTAGCATTTCAACGACAAAGAAAACAAAAAATGGACACGAAAACAGGGAGAAAAAGGACACACATTATTGCAACAATAATAAAAAGAAAGAAGAAAAGAAGAGAAAACGTTCCATGGGTGAAAATTATACAACGTGTTGTGGAAAATCAATTGAGGCTAAACATTTCTCAGTGGTGGATCGGTGTTGTCAACACAACTGCTGCAAGATGATAACAGTTGGTAAGCAAAAAGAGCTATATGATATTTTTTATAGTGAACAAGGAAAATAATTGCAAGATTCTTTTCTTAGCCATTGTATGATGAAGTAACCTACTCCACATAACCCCAAAATTTTACAAAATCCTAAGAAGTCAAGAAATAATATTTGGGAGTATTTCATTCCAATAGATGGCTCCAAGTTGAATGTCTGTCGCACAGTTTTGTTAAAACTGTATCATGTATCTGTAAAAAGACAGGGTCATTCAAGCAAAGGCCATGTCAAATGACACATTTAAGGAGAAAAGGGGCACACATGACAATCGGCCACACAAAATCGTCGCTAATATTTGGGAAATGTTAAAAGAGCACTTGACAACTATTCCTAGCCAAAAAAGTCACTATTGTGCTGGAAAATCTAATTTGAATTATTTTGAAAACCCAAATTTGACTGTCAAATTGTTATACATGTTCTGCGAGTATTTTTTTTTTTTTTTTTTTTAGAAAACCGGCAGCAAACTTCGTATGAGCCATGTAACGTACTTTAAATATTTCAAGCAACATTGTGAGTATGGCTTCAAACAACTAAAAACTGATGTTTGTGACTTTTGTACCGTTTGTGAACAAAAGCTAAAGATTGATCCTACCGACTCTTGCAAACTTGAGTATATGCTAGTAGATAGATTTAGTTCCTTCTGGGACATGGAGCCGGTGGGTGGATTTCAGCCGAGTGTGGATTTGTCCGCCATGTTGTGACGTTACGTCACCGACCGCCATGTTGGATGACCTTGACCTTTGACCTTGACCTTTAACCTTGACCTTGATCTTTCACCTCGACCTTGACCTTGAGTGTCAAATTACCAAAATTTTCCAAAATTTCGAAAATTTCAAAAAAATTTCAAAAATTCAAAATTTTCCAAAAAATTTCAAAATTTAAAAAAATTTCGAAAAAAATATTACCACCATCTTGATTCCGGACGCCATATTGTTTCCGGCCGCCATCTTGGTGTTTCTTCCAAAAAAATTTCGATTTCGCATTCCATAATAACCCCGCACGTATTTAATAAATAAAATTTTTCATAAAAAATTTTTAATAATTTTTTTTAATAAAAAACTTTTTAATAAAAAACTATTTAATAAAAAACTTTTTATATAAAAATTATTTAATTAAATCAACTACCGGC
>PNEQ01016689.1:0-22003 GCA_003012365.1 Medauroidea extradentata
GGACAAATATTTGCGCAATACGTGTGTACCCGAGATACTTAAGGTAGAGTTATTTCTCTCACGACTCGTCGGCTCGGCAGCAATTTGGGGGCAGCGGATGTCGGAGAAATGGGACGGATATGCGCAGTGTCGTGAAGCATTCATGAGACGGTATTGGAACACCCTCGAACAGGATAAGCTGATCCAGGAAATATTTCAATGTCGTTACCAGCCCGACAGTGGAGTCAGTATAGCGGACTACTTAAGGGAGTTGGTTGAGGAATGCGAGTTTCTTGACACGCCATTTTCACAAGAGAGATTAGTACACTACCTAATCAGACATTTGCCACAATATTTACGTGACGCAGCTATCACAGCAGGGGTAAGTGATTGCGAGGCTCTCATTCAAATTGTGGAGAAATTCGAGTACCACTTGGTCGGTCGAGCGCGCTGTCTAACAAGGGAATACACTCACCCTAGACAGGATTTTAAACTGTGGAGAAGCGAAACGCCTAGAGAAAGGATGACTAGAGGCTCGCTGGGTCACAGATTCGACACGCCCCAGCGGGAATTCCGGAGCAGGGAAATGAAAGAGTTTCGTTCTTCGGCCCCTCAAGAATACCACGAGAGCGGCCATACAAACAACCCACCCTCCAGACCGGAAAACTTTTGAAGGCCCCGGGCGAATGCCTCCCACTTCCGGAACAGCGCCGACATGTTAGTGTGGTTAGTAAGAGAGTACATGGATGTGAGCTAGAAATGGATATCGATGAAGCAACAAAACCGGAGCACAGAGAGATAACATCAGACACGTCGTGTATTGTACCTAAGATGTCTCCGTCCCTTAGTATACAAATAGGCAATCTCTCTGAAGAGGTATCCGTGATAGAGAAGTGTTTGATCGACGATGTAGCACCTTCAGGGCACGTGGGAAAGATGGCAGGCATAGCAGGTGTAACATTAGCAGAGAGTATACGCGCGAAACGAGACAGCGAAACACAGGTACAGTCAACTGTAGGCAAGCACACCGCACGAGAGTCGAACAGAGACACGCGCGCAGTGACCAGCGGCGGTGCGCACAAAAGATTGTCGCCAAGGCGGCAAGGCGAGAAGGGCGCGCATCGCGACAATCATAGCTACGTCTATCCAAGGTGTCCAGAAAAAGTTAAGTGGTACGACAACCAGTTTCGGATCAACCTGGCATCGAACGCGGACAGGTCTCATAGAGTAGGAATGAGCGCCTACGAGCCTATAGACCCAGGTTAGGCAGGTGTAAGATAATCGGGAACAGATGTGTACAGTTTTATTTTGTATTATCAGTGTTTTTAGCCAGGGTGTACAGTAATGTAATGTAGGATAGGCAGAACAGAACATAGTTGTAAGATTGCATTTTCTTCTCTAAAGTAATGTCTTGAGAGCAGCTGCATGGAGGAAGGCAGACATAGCAGGGGAAGATGACGCCGAGGCGAGTCTGTAGCACATGTCTGTAGGAACTGACCGTCGTTTGTCAGTCGTGTCAAGCGTCTTTTGTATAGGACAGCTAGCAGAGCGCACGCCAGGGGGTAGTTTACGTCCGGCTCGGACCCTGACAGCAGAGGAGTAGGGGGCGGAGTTAGTTATTGCCGTCTTGGGTGCTGCCACACGTGTTAGGAAGCCTGTCCGGCCATTAGTGGACAATAGGAGCCATTTAGTCACAAGTTTAAGAGGTTTGTTGCAGATGTGGGCTCTCCGACCAATTCAACCCCACCCAAAAAATGGCGTTAGACGGCCCCGAACTGACCTGACCATCCATGGCAAAGTGAAAAAAAAAAGTTCAAGAAGGCAAATAAAGCAAAGAAGAGAGTCGGGGATTAGTTAGTAGGAAAATTGCACCAATGTTGTAATTTCATCAATTTATTAGTATTTTCTGTTGTTAAATAACTTTCATAATAATTTGTACATAGTTTTAGGAAAAATGTAGGGATGAGATGTATTTGTCGGCGGCTTGAGATCTTTTGCGCCCTTTCAACTACGTTTCAGGTCATAAAAGACCTCCGAGGGTATTGTGACAGGCCCATATGGTTGCCACCCCGATTTAGTATATTCAATAGTCATCAGTGTCAACCATCATAAATTAATGTGCAATAATAACTATGTCTTGCGACCATTCATTCTCCTCGTCATTGTATCACGATCACATTGCAATAGTTCTCATCGAAATGCCATTACTACACAAAGTTTTATGTTAAAAATAAGAAATTGTATATATTGTGTCCTTGTGAAGATGAGGGAGAGACCAGCAGGTGCATAGTGTGTCTTGGGGCCTCACCCCAACCCCGCTCGAACCACCTCCCTAGCTGGTCACGAGGGGAGGAGTCCAGCCAATGGCTTTGCTAGTTGTTACAGTGTAATAGATATCTAGTAATTAAGAGATCAATAATGTGAACAAGTAAATGAACCATTTTATGTAAATGAATGTAAATTTTGACAAGAAATTAAGCAATGATTTAATAAAAACGGTTCTGGCCGGAATTGTTGTCCTCGAGAGGCGGGGCCATCGGGTGTAAGCTGACTCCTGATAGGCCCAAAAGGAACCGGAGCTTGCTGGCTAAGTGACTGGGTTTTTTGGCTCAATCCGAGGAGAAGCGAGCCGGCGTCGGTCCGGGACGGACGTTGTCAAGCGAGGAGGTCGTCGGCAAATCGCGGCGACGGTAGGGAGAGTGCCACCGTCAGGCGTCGAAGCTAGGCGTCGAGACGCTCGGTATTGTGGGCCGAGGCGCCATCATTGTCGTTGTTTTGGGCGTCGGGACGCTATTAAGTGTTCACCGAGTCTTAAAGTACGTCGGGCCGAGACATCTCTGGGTAGGAAGTGGAGAGAGACAGTGATTGCGCAGCATTTAATATTCCAATTAGTTGCCGGGGCTCCTTGCGCGCGACCGTATTGCTTAAGAGCCATACCGACAAATCGACATAAGTATCGGTCCTCCCCGAGGGGACAGCAACGACGTGCTACCCGGACAAAAAGACTTGCAACTCTTTCATTATCTAGTAACATAGTATCCAGAACTTGCACACAGCAACAATAGACGACTAAACACCCGCAGAAACAGATAATAAATAAATATATTAAAAAATATAAAACAAACCGAACGTCGTAAGTGTAATAAAAGAAAGAGTTAGTTATACATACAGACACCATTATTTCAACAAGTTATGGGCCCAGAACACAAAAAGTTAATATTGTTATTAGTGTTTGCTGCACGAGATGTAAAAAAGATTTTGGCTGTATAACCTACTGCACAAAATCGTTACCACAATGAAAGAAAATTTAAACATTACAAAGCTTAGGTGTGAAAATAACTTTAACACCTGGAAGTTCCAGACGAAGGTCGCCTTGAGAGCAAAAGGAGTGTTTGATGTAATTTCGGGTGATCATGTCAAACCAGAGCCTAGAGTTAAAGAATATGAAAATTTGTTGAATGAATGGAACCGAAAGGACTTTTTAGCACAAGACATAATTGTTTCCAGACTAGAAGAAGGACCAATGTCACATATATTGACGTGTGATAATGCTGCTGGCATATGGAACAAGTTGCTAACGGTGTTTGAACGGAAGTCTGAAGTGAGTGTACACCTACTGCAACAAAAATTCTTCAATTTACATTTTTCACAAACAGAAGGTATTTCAGGATTCTTGTCCAAAATTAAGGAGATAGCAAATTGTCTAAAACAGGCAGGGGAAACTGTGTCTGAGAAAATGATCATAACCAAAGTGTTAATGGTATTGCCATCAAGTTTTGGTCACTTTGTAAGTGCCTGGGAGTCAGTTCCAGAAGACAAGCAAACATTAAATAATTTGACAGCAAGACTACTGGTTGAGGAAGAGAGAACAGAATCCTTACAAGAAGGAGAGTCAATGGCATTCGCAGCAAAGAGTGCCTGCAGTGTTAAAAGATGTTCGGAATGTGGAAAGGAATCTACAGCACTTGCAACAAGAAATACATAGAGTATCAAAAGATGTTTTGAGTGTGGCAAACCCGGCCACACAAAAGCGCAGTGCCCCGAGTTGAATCTACCTCGCCGTTTTTTCTGCAACAAAGCTGGCCATTTAAAACGAAACTGTTTCAATTATAGACAGACTCTTCAAACATGTGGAAATATACATGAAAGTAAGAATGAAAGGAAAGAAGAGGCCTTCGAGCCCATGATTCTGCCTTCTATTGTAGCACCGATAATAACTGTTGGTTCATGGATAGTGGTGCTTCCGAACACTTATGTTGCAAAAGAGAATTATTTTCTTCATATGTACCATTGGAAGGAGGCAGGTTTGTTAAATTTGGTGATGGTAAGATGTTAAAAGCTGAAGGTTTGGGTGAGGTTAGGTTGGTATCTCATGTAAACAATGAACACATCAAGATACTACTGCAAAATGTGCTATATGTGCCACAGATGAAAATAAATCTCTTCTCAGTTGGTTCTGTGCTTGATAAGAATTATACCATGATTGCAGATAACAAGACCTCTTCGTTCCTTAACCAAGAAGGTGAAACTTTAGCACTGGCAGAGCGATGTGGAAAACTGTACAAAATGAAGTTTGAAAATGAAGAGCCCGTGAAATGTTTTGCAGAGGACAAATCAGATTTGTGTTTATGGCATGAAAAGATGGCACACCAAAATGTGAAACAAGTTAAGGATATATTGATATCATCAGGGATTAGAGCGAATGGAAGCCAAGAAATCACTTGTGAACCATGCATATTAGGTAAACAAACCAGAAGAAGTTTTCAACATCCCGGTACTGGATCTCTGAAAGTTGGAGAAATTATTCATGCCGACCTGTGTGGACCCATTGAAACACCATATATTGGCGGTTCCAGGTATTTCTTACTTTTGAAAGACAATTATTCACATTATCGATTTGTGTACTTCCTGAAACATAAGAATGAGGTAAAGGACAAACTGATGACATTCATTTCACTAATCAAAAACCAAAGAGAAGAACTTTTCAAGATGTTCCGAAGTGATTGCGGAACTGAGTTCATTAATGCAGACGTTGAGAAGATGTTATCTGATGTAGGTGTTATTCATTTGAAAAGTGTACCTTACTGCCTAGAGCAGTCGGGAAAAATTGAACGTGAAATGCGCACAATTGTTGAGACCGGAAGGACAATGATAACATCAAAGAATATGGAGAAACACTTTTGGGCCGAAGCCTTTAACACATCAGTCTACGTTATTAACTGCATAGGAACAAATACAGTACCTGGCAAGACTCCGTATCAGTTGTGGCACCAAAAGGATTACAGTGTAAACTTGCTTAAAGTGTTTGGCTGTACAGCATACATACATGTACCAAAACAAAACAGAAAAAAAAATGGGACCCAAAAGCCAAGAAAGGAATTTTTGTAGGTTATGGAGAAACAATGAAAGGATACCATGTATACATACCTAAATAACGGAAGATCCAAACCAGCTGTAATGTTGTTTTTCCAATTGTAGAAGACAGTGAAGATAAGCAAAATATTGGGACAAACTATTCTTGTATCAAGACGGATCAAGAGAGTAATGTTATCAGGGGGTCTATTCACTAACTTTCTGTAGTTTAGGTCAGTAGCCTTCCGAGACCTAAACTGTTAACAACACCTTCGTATATTTGGTATTCAGTACACACTGTTGTTAACAGATTCTGATGACTTCGAAGCTAAGGTCAGATGACTTGGCAACATAGCGAAACAGCCATCTAGATTACCAATTTTCTTCACAATTCGTGAAATGAAACAAGGAGGCAGTGAAAAGAATTTGTTGATAAACATTTTAAAAGTAAATATTTTCTAACAACTTCGTGGGCGTGGCGAATTGTGTTGTGTGTATGTATAAATTTGAATTTGGATTAATTATTTTCGTCTTTTCAGCAAATGCATCCTGATTTGGACAACAGAAAATATGTGTAGCTGTTTTTATGACGAAATTATACAATGTGGAATTACTAATGTAATTATGCGGCAATAATTTATGTAGGGCATTCTAGAAGTGACAGTCTACTGAATATTAAATGCTCGTCCGCAAATATGAGTATTAAGGATGTAAATTGTATTTAAATGCTCGTCCGCAAATAAGAGTGTTAAGGATATAAATTGTATTATTCAGGTTTCAAAAGCAAGTATATGTGAGAAAGACTTCGTGATAAACTGTAAAAGCATGTCGACTTGGAATACACATGGAGCTGTCAGCTGAACTGTATTCTAAAAGGTAAGTTGTGTACTTTAGTGATCTTTAACGAATTTTTAGAGGTAAAAATTTTATTATGTGGTAATTTTTGTGTTGGCTAAAGCTGTTTAGTTTAGCCATTTCTAAAATATCAGTAGAATAATAAATGTGCTATGAAGATTTCAGTTAGGTCCAGTAATAGGTAATACATAATAATTGCTAGAATAAATTTTCTTATATATTTTTTTTTAAATTTAATTTTTCTTCTTGCAATTGGGCCTCAGCCCTGTGGCAAGGATTTGCTTAACCTTCCTCTTCTCAATTTTCCGACCCCATCACCCTTTTCCTAAACTCCCTCACTCCTATCACCTCAACCACCTCCCTCGCCAATTCATTTCAATCCTTCATTGTTCTCACCATCATAGTGATTTTTCCTCTCTCTGTCCTCTTCCCCACCCTCTGTATCTTCCACTCATGATCACACCTTCCCCTGAATATACCTCTCTGTATCTTGTCACCCAGTTGTAGACATCCCAACACTTCTACATCACTAATAAATAATCTGTTAAACTATTCATTAAGAATATTTATAAGATGTTTATTAAAATTATTTCTTGAAGAAATTTCTTATAATTGGAGCTACATCTCTCAACAATTTATTCATTTGAAGATTCAACGTTTGTAGCTAGAAGGGGCTGATATGTTCATTAGATTTCGTCAGTTGAATTGTTATTTATTTCATTCAAAACTAATTACGTATGTGAATGTTCTATCTTTTTCAGGAACATAATCTCCAGAATATTTGAACCACCCTCACAAGATATGGGACTTACCATCTGGTTTACAACACATGAGAGAGTATTCTTTCAGCACAGAGATACGAGCGTATGTTCACCAGAGACTCATACTACAGCTGCAAAAACTGAACCACTACTTATTCAAGATGACGTGTGATCAATCTTCGTGAAGTTGAAACACAGTGTAGCAGATGTGCCGGTTTGGAAACGTGTTCGGTTTGAATTTGTGAAGTTGGGGAATACTGGATTGTTTTCTTTTTTTGTTAAAGTGTGATTCTCCAAAACAAAATCCAGGCCCCGCTGTGATGGTAGGTGCTGTGTTCTGACCAATTTCAAATTTGCACAAGCATAGTCAAAATCATTGTCAGCAAAATTTTATGTATGCCTAATAATCCAGTATTTTAGAAGAGCGTTGTTGTGTGAAATTTTTATTACAAACTTGTTTTGGTAGATACTGCAAAGTGAAAAACTTTAATTTGATTTTCAATAAATATTTTGGACTTATAATTGTGTTATAAGGTAAACTTTCATGGTTGTCAATGCAGCATTTGTTTAAAATAATATATCTTTATTAATAAATCCGGCAATGCTGCAGAAATAATTTGTACAATAGTATGAACTTATATTTAGAGTAACTAAACCCTTACTGCGCTATAATCCTTCTGGAACATGTGATACAACATTCAATAAAAAAAAATACTCAACCATTTAAGTGTCTCTGTTTTTATGTAAGTTCTGTGCAATGCAGCTTTTAAGTTCTTGTGAAGAGAAAATGTTGAGATAGTAAGCAAAAATTATTACTTTTTATTTGTAAACTGTGATATTACTGATATACAGTAGGTGTGTAACCAATGATTTTGTTAAACATGTATGTGTGATATACAAAATATGTAACAAAAATTTGTCTTGCAAGTTACATGTCCCAAAATGGTAATCTTCATGTGACCCAGCAGGAAATGTGTAACTGGTATAACCTCTACACATTGCATAGATGAACATAAACGTAAGTGGTTGGCGATAAAGTGAACACTTCTGAAGACCATCGTTGACGGGGACAAGGGTGGAGGAGATGTTGATTATGAAAATACTAGCATGCTTCAAGAGCGTTCCCGACTAGGCGCCAGCCGGTTAGCGGAGACCCGGCACTCCGGTGTTACGAGTGGAGTGGTATCAGGGTCGTGTGGCCGGCGGCCGGCTTCAAAACTCTCCTCGTCCTCCGCCGTTCTACTTACTCCCGGGGAGTGTTATGGCACTCCCCACGCTCATATCCACACATACACAATGCGCTCGACAGGGATTTCGGGCACTTGTACACCCATATAAAATTACATAACCGGGTTGTAGGGTCCAGTGCCCTGAAACACAGTGGAGCAGCGATGTCAATAACAACACAAAATAGAGGCAAGGCGTTATTATTCACTCACATCGGTCTCCCAGTACAAAAAGCAATCCTGGCGATGGCTGAAGTGGTCCCGGACCTAGCCCGTCCGGTAGGCGACGTGGCAAAAATTTCACGTGGTAAGAAGTAGAAAAACTAAAGTATGATAAACCCCTGGGTGCGGAACGAGTCGACAGGGGTGAAAAGTTAACCCGGGCACTGAAGTTAACATTAAATTAAATGTTCCAAAAGACGAAGAAAATAACTATTGCTCTGAAATGATGAGACAAAGAGATGCTGGTGCCCGGACGACCGGAGCCGAACTGTCTCGACACGCCGCCAGTAATCAACTGCGGAAGCCTTGGCAGGCTCAGGGCGACCACGCCGCTGAGTGCGCCAAAACTTTGTTATCACATAAAAACACGTACAATATACAAACAAAGCACTTGAAAAACTGTAGAAAATTTAGACTTGCTGATTAATGTCCAAAAAATTGTTTGGAATATTCATATTCATATTTTAAAGAATTTGGGTCAGCAAAATATTTTACGTTACTTGCATTTACATTACATTAAGAACAGAGAATTACTTTAATATGGTTAAATGAAAAATCTAGAGAGCAATGTTATTATAAAAAAAGTATTTGAACAATTATAAGTTTTAAAGAAATTACGCGGCAGAGGTTGCCGGTTGGGCGAGTCCATCATGACGTTAGGCGCAGGGGTGTTTCTACCCGAGTTTGAGGTTAGACCTGACAGGTCTTTTCTGGGGGCTGATTTTTAAGAAACAAGGTTACCCCTGGCCTATTACGTTTCTTTATTACACTGCACAAGTGTCCCCGTTGCCCTCACTTACACAGAACACCCGCACTGACAGTTCGTGGTTCATAGCGTGTTTGTGGCATTTAGGCTTGATTGGGCGTATTCCTAGCAATGGCTAGAGATAAAGGGAATTTTGTCTTCAGCTGAACTTTGCGTCTGACCGCGGGGGCGGCGTCGGGACGCCGTGGCCTCTTTTGACCTCGCTGTCGGGCGCTTTCCCATATGCGCCCGCACTATTGCTTGCCAGGTGTGTTCTTGAATGCATGGTGCACACGACGGGCTGTTCCGAGGGCATGCGGCTTGGTCCACGTCATACGGCCCCCCCCTTCTGGAGCCCGTCTGTGCACCACGACGCCCACCGTCTCTTACCTGCAACAGGGGTTACTCCGCGGGCCCATCGGCCGCGGTCGGAGTCCGTAGTGCCGCTGCTAGGTTGTCGGGGGGCGTGTCTCCATTGGTCTGGCCGGACCGTCGTGAGGCACGCTGTCGCCCATGCAGGTGGGACACTCGGAGCGCTCCCCGCGGCGCAGGCTCTCGGAGCGGCGAGGAGGCCGGGGGCCTCCACTGTCGGTCCGGGTTGGCCCATCATCAGCGACCCGGGACCTGTGTCCATGCGGTCTGCAACGGGGAGGAGCGGCGTGACCAGCCGTCCATCCTCATGGGTTTGCGTCGTCCAGGTATCGCCCATGCTGCACTTCGTGTTGTCCGGCGCGGGACAAGAGGGTGTCCGTTCGTCGTCTCCCCCGGTGGCGAGCCGAGGTTTGAAGCAACCGTTCCTCTTGGGGTCCTCACGTATCGCGGTGGTCCTGTAACGGTCACCTCTGGGACGTTACCGTGGGTGTGACCGTCTGGCCCGCTGCTCGGCGACGTCCCGACGCAGAGCACCGGGACGTGTGCACGCATGGTGGTGTGGTCTCCTTCCCCCTCCGTATCTGCTGGACTTGTCACGTCCGATGCTGGGGAGCCCTCCCCCTTGGTGGGTGGCCAATCCTTCATGGTTACCAGGTTCCTGGCCCACTGGACCCGGTGAGTTGTCCGTGAAAATATGCCTGATACACCTGGTGGCTGTCGTCTCCCCTGCGCGTGGTGTCTCCTCACCCAGCGCCGTTCCCTCTATTGGCTGCCGCCTTCTTGGCATTGTGGGGGTCTCCATTGTCGCGTCGCCCTGCGCCAAGCGCAGGTCGTCTCGGTGAACCTTCACCGCTCTACCCCTTCCTTGTCGTATCAGGTAGCTAGTTGGTCCATATGCGCGCACCACCTTGTGCAGCCCGCTCCACTTTTCTGCGAACCCCGCACAGTACTTTTTGCTCCCGGCCGACAGTGGATGTGTTTTTGCGTAAACTCTCTGGCCTCGGTGCAAAATTGTCGGTGGTCGGTGTGTGTGTCTTAGCCACTGACTCGTATATTGTAGTTGGGTCTCCCGCATGGTGGCATATTGTGCCGCTCTCCTGTTCGTCCTGCTGTCTTCGTCTCCCAGTTCCTCGTCCCTCGGGACACAGTGATATTCTCCCGGCAGCTTTAAGTTACTGTTCACTCGGCAACAGAGTGTGAAGAGTACAGCCGGCAGATGTTCCGCCCAACTTTCATGTTTCTGCCCCACACGGATGCGCAGTTGCGTTTTCAGCTCTTGGTTTCGCTGCTCCATGGGGTTGGCGCATGGGTGGTAAACGCCTGTGGTATGGTGGTACACGCCCGACTTCTCGCAAGCATCTCTCCACATCCAGCCGGTGAATTGGGAGCCATTGTCCGTTAGCAGGACCTTGGGGTATCCCTAGCGGGAGTAGAATTCAGCATTTAAAGTCCTGACCAGTGCTTTGACTCGCGTGCTTGCTATCGCGTAGGCCTCCGTCCACCATGAGAACAAATTAGTGACCACCAAGATGAACCTCTTTCCGCCTGTGGACCGAGGGTAGGGTCCCATGATGTCAAGGGCCACTGTCTCAAATGGCTCGGTGGGTATGCGGGGTTGCTGCTATTGCTGGCCGTCGGGGCATCTCGACTTGTAGCGGTTACAGATATCACACTGTCGCATGTACTGTCTCGTCGCGCGGTTCACCCCGGGCCAGTAAAATAGTTTCGCGATGTTTCGCTGTGTTTGGTGTGTGCCGGGGTGGCCGGCGAATTGGCTGTCGTGTGCGTGCTGTAATACTCTCGTTTGCTTGCTATCGGGTACAAACGGCTTCCACGGTCCCTCATGCGCAGAGGGGCGGCTCTCTACTCGCCCGTCTACCACCCTCCAGTGGTCTACTATCCCGTTTTCGCAATCAGCGCGCTTCTGCTGGCACTGTGGGCAGCTTTGTTGCACCGCTACCACTTGTTCGTGTATCCGGTTGACGTTTTCCTGGTGCTCCTCTGCCGTGAGTTGGTACAACTGCACCCCTCCCTGGCGTGGGTGTTCCGGTAGTAGTATCTCCTCCCAGTCGTTCTCGTCATACACTATGACATCGGAAGGGGGGGGGGGATCGCGATAGCGCGTCGGCCAGTTGATTTTCCTGACCAGCCACTTGCTCGACTTCGTAGTCGTATGACTGCAGGGTAATTGACCATCTTGCTAGCTTGCTGCTCGCATCTCGCATTGTTTGCAACAAGACTAGGTACCTATTGTCGGTACGTAGCACGAACCGCTGGTATTCCAAATAAGCGCGGTAGCGCTTCGTTGCCCATACTACTGCGAGGCATTCTTGTTCGTTCACGTGATAGTGTCTCTCGGTTGGGCCGAATTTTGCGCTCGCATAGTATATCACGCGTCGTTCTCCTCGCTCACCATACTGGTATAAAACTGCGCCTATTCCCTCCTGGCTCGCGTCCGTCTGTAAATACAGTTTGCGTCGGTAGTCATAGTGTGCCAGGGTTCCGCACTGTGCGAACTTCCTTTTGACTTCCTGGAACGACTTCTCTGCCTCGTCAGTCCAGATATATCGTTTCTGCGATGACAGTAGTGCGGTTAGAGGTGCGGTGATCGTCGCGAAGTCTTGTATGTGCTCTCTCAGCCAATTAATGAGCCCGAAAAACTTACGCAGTTGCTTGCGCGTGGTGGGCGGTTGGTGTTCAGTGATCAGGCGCAGATGTTCGGCGTTCGCTTTCACCCCTTCCTTGCTTACTACGTGTCCCATAAATTCTACCTTTCCCTTGCCGATTTGGCACTTCTTGATGGCGCACATTAAGCCATTGATGGCAAGCCGCTCTAGCACGAGTGACAAGTGGGTTAGGTGTTCCTCCCAAGTTCTGGACCAAATGAGTACATCGTCCAGATAGGCCAGGGTGTATTCGCCTGACAGACCCTCCAGGACCTGGACCATCATGGTCTGAAATGTGGCTGGAGCACCCTGCAATCCGATGGGCATGGCGTAAAACTGATACCGGCTGCCGTCGGGGGCCGTGAACGCCGTATTTTCCCTGTCGCTCTGGCGCTTCAGCACTTGCCAGTAGCCGCTGTGCAAGTCAAGTGTGGTGAATATTGAGGCATGGCCAATGGTGTTAAGGGCTCTCCTCACACTAATATACGGCGGGGCCTGGCTCTTGGTGGCCTGGTTGACAGGGCGCATGTCCACATAAAAACGAAGTGTGCCGTCCTTTTTAGGCACAAACGTAATGGGCGAATTGTAGCGACTGTTTGCCTGCTCGATCACACCGTCCGCAAGCATCTCCTGGATTTGTTTCTTTATAAGCTTTGCCTGATGGGGAAGATAGCTCCTAGGGTGTGTGTATATAGGTCGGTCGGTATTGAGGTGAATCTGATGTTCCGTCACAGCTGTGCGCCTCAGCTTGTCACCATCAGCGAACACCTTGCGCCTCTAGTCTAACAGTCGCTGGAAGGCAGCCTGGTGCGCTGGCGGTACACTATTGGAGATGTCGCTCAACTGCACTGCAGGTGGTGGGTTGCTGGTTCGATGCCCGGTCCCATAGGCCGTGCGGCGTTCGCTCGTGCCAAAGTGTATCCATCGTGCTGCAGCCTCTACTACTGTGTTTTGTTCCGTGAGCCAGGGTAGGTCCAATATGACATCCTCCCTGAGCTCCAGTGTGACTAATGTGGTTGTGGTTGTCTCAAGGTCACATATGTGCACGGTAATTGTGGCTTGGCCGATGGTTACACCCAGTCTGGGTGGCTAGTTGTACGGCCTGATTTGCACTGTCAACAGTTCGGTTGGTAACAAGTTCGGGTCGGACAAAGTTATGTGAGGCAGTGGTGTCAACAATGGCGTAGCAGTGGAGATTATTGACATTAACCAGTATTCTCAAGTACGGGTGGTATTTACTGTATATCTGGTTGAGCAAGGCTGACTGTGGAGTAGGTTCGGGTTTGTTTACATTTGACCATGGGTCGCCGGGAGCGTCAGGCCCCGTGACCTCTACTGGTGGTTTCCCGGCAGGTGGCCACTCATGTGGCTATTTCGTCTGTCGCGCGCAGGCGCATTAGGACAGTCTTTGTGCCAATGCATTTGGCGGCCATCACAGTACCGACATGGGTATCGTGGAGGTTGGCTATAGTCCGGCTGGAATGGGCGGCTAGGTACATGGTTGTCAACACTCTGAGGAGTAAAGTGGTCACTCTCATACCTGGTATTTCCCTTGCGTGGTCGTGTCGTGTCACTTGTTGTTGTGTTGCCCGCCATGCTGGTTGGCAGAGTACTCCCTTCCGCTTGGCTGACAGCTGCTGGTCGCTGCGGACGCGGCGTTGCCAGCTGGAGCGTCTGGCGCTCGACCAGTTTTGCCGCTTGGATAAACTCACTCGCACTGTAGTGTGGCAATGGCACCAATGAAGCGCGGAACTCGGGTCTTGCTGTTTCGATAATTGCCGTGAGTACCTGTCAGTCAGTCAGGTGCGTTTGATATTTGTGGAGCACGTGGTGCTTTCGGGACACGAAAGCGGATAGAAGCTCGTTTCCCTGTGGCTCTAGTGCTAAGCAGCTCTGGGCTTGCAGTGACCCAAAGGTCTCCCCATATTGCACTATGAATAAACTATGGAATTCGTGCCATGGCATCCCGTATCGCATCATGTTACACCACCATTTCCCTGCTTGTCCCACCAGTTGCCTACCCACACACTGCGCCCATTCGTCGGGTCCAATGCCATACTTCTGGAAACGTTTGGTGCAGTCTGCGATGAAGTCGGTGGGGTCCTCGCTCGGTAATCCCGCGAACGTGGGCAGCGACTGGAAGTGTTCGGGTGTACTCGTGACAGTTGGTATAACTGTCCCGGGGTTCGTTTCCTGTGGTGTACCCGCAAAGCTTGTTGGGCCCATGACCGTGGGCGGAAGCGTGATGTTCTGTATCAACGCAACGATAGTTGGCAGCGCTTGGACAGTTGTTCGTGGCGTTAGGGTCCCGATAGCTGGGGTTGGTCCTTCCTGAGACTGAGAGGGCCTATAGCTGGCGAGAGCTAGGCAGATGTAACACACGAAGCCCACTCCTACTACAGTGGTCTGTTCCTCTGCAACTAAGCACTCTGCGTGTGTTTTGCTTCTGCAGAATTTACAGGTGAGGGGGTTGTGCCCAATCTCGCGACAACGTGGACGTTTACAGCGTCCCGTTGTCCCGATAGCGGTTGTTTCCCCGTCCCCTTGGTTGCTAGTACTATCTGCACGCGCACCGGTCTTGTGAGTGTTGGCGGTGTCACACTGGTCGCATCGGAACAGTCATGTTAGCATCCGGACGGCCTCGGTAGCAGAGACACAACTCTCATGGTATTTCCGGGCGCAACTCTCACACTGCGCGGTGCAAGGTCCATAGTGTCCGCACATCATGCTGTCACACACATTCACTTTGTCTACCTCACGCTTTGTTGTTGTTTTCCAGTAGTCTTCTTGCGCGGCGCAATAGCACACGGCCGTGGATGCGACGTGCGTCCATTTGTTTGCGTCTTGCCGTAATTTCCCGTAGTATGTGTACGTCTGTGTGGAGTTGCCATCGGGAGCTATCCGCAGTAGCTCCTCGCGAAAGTCGCGGAAGGGATCCTTTGGTTGCCAGCTCGTGTTTACTGTCTTTAAGCAACACTTGTGTTCCGTCGGATTTTCTGGTATTTGTCCAAGACAGTCATTGTAAACGTGGGCGACGTTGCCACTTTTGCCGTAGTATGCCGTGGCGCGGTAGCGCGGTAACACGGTCGTGTTAGCGCAGTAACACGGTCGCGGACGCGCGGCGTGGTGGTCAGCTGTCGTTCCGTAAGGTCACCGGTCTCTGCGAGGCAGTCTCCCTCGCACGGCGCGGGAGGGGAGGTAGTCTCGGCGATCGATATTCCTGGCGGAGGGGTGGTTGTCCTTGAGCGCTCTCTGCCACCCACCTAGCCGACAGGCGTAGGGGTGAGGGGGTGGATGTTGGAATGTTGGTGCAAAATGGCCACCTTCGCGCACTCTTCCCTCCACGTCACGTACAATGGCGACCACATGGCTGTGGTGTGCCTGAAATGTCCCGTTCACACGCACTGTTCACTTCCCAAATGTCCCGTTTGCGCAAATTGAAGCACGTACGTTACTACGTGACTTACTCCCGGGGAGTGTTATGGCCCTCCCCATGCTCATATCCACACATACACAATGCGCTCGACAGGGATTTCGGGCACCTGTACACCCATATAAAATTACATAACCGGATTGTAGGGTCCAGTGCCCTGAAACACAGTGGAGCAGCGAAGTCAATAACAACACAAAATAGAGGCAAGGCGTTATTATTCACTCACATCGGTCTCCCAGTACAAAAAGCAATCCTGGCGATGGCTGAAGCGGTCCTGGACCTAGCCCGTCCGGTAGGCGACGTGGCAAAAATTTCACGTGGTAAGAAGTAGAAAAACTAAAGTATGATAAACCCCTGGGTGCGGAACGAGTCGACAGGGGTGAAGGGTTAACCCGGGCACTGAAGTTAACATTAAATTAAATGTTCCAAAAGACGAAGAAAATAACTATTGCTCTGAAATGATGAGACAAAGAGATGCTGGTGCCCGGACGACCGGAGCCGAACCGTCTCGACACGCCGCCAGTAATCAACTGCCGAAGCCTTGGCAGGCTCAGGGCGACCACGCCGCTGAGCGCGCCAAAACTTTGTTAACACATAAAAACACGTACAATATACAAACAAAGCACTTGAAAAACTGTAGAAAATTTAGACTTGCTGATTAATGTCCAAAAAATTGTTTGGAATGTTCATATTCATATTTTAAAGAATTTGGGTCAGAAAATATTTTACGTTACTTGCATCTAAATTACATTAAGAGCAGAGAATTACTTTAATATGGTTAAATGAAAAATCTAGAGAGCAATGTTATTATAAAAAAAGTATTTGAACAATTATAAGTTTTGAAGAAATTACGCGGCAGAGGTTGCCTGTTGGGCGAGTCCAACATAACGTTAGGCGCAGTTTGAGGTTAGACTTAACAAGTCTTTCCAGGGGGCTCATTTTTGGGAAACAAGGTTACCCCTGGCCTATTACGTTTCTTTATTACACTGCACAAGTGTCCCCGTTGCCTTCACTTACACAGAACACCCGCACTGACAGTTCGTGGTTCATAGCGTATTTGTGGCATTAAGGCTTGATTGGGCGTATTCCTAGCAATGGCTAGAGATAAAGGGAATTTTGTCTACAGCTGAACTTTGCGTCTGACTGCGGGGGCGGCGTCGGGACGCCGTGGCCTCTTGTGACCACGCTGTTGGGCGCTTTCTCATATGCGCCCGCACTACTGCTTGCCAGGTGTGTTCTTGAATGCATGGTGCACACGACGGGCTGTTCCAAGGTATGCGGCTTGGTCCGCGTCATCGTGTCTAGAACAATATTTAGCAAACATTGTGACTTAAGAAGTAAACTATTGAGTTACTATGATACTATCAATACACTTTGGTTGTTATTTAGGGTGGTATTTTTAATATAAAAAACAAGCTGGGAACTATTAATCTTTGTATCTAAATGAAAAAAGTAATCATGGTTTCAGTAGTGCTAATTTTATCCTGATCCCCCTGTACTTAGTACTTGCTGTGTTCAGCGAGAATAACACAACACATCATGTGGCTGTTGTTCCTTCTCTGCGTCTTCTCATACTTCCAGTATTAATGTAAATATTTAAGTGTTACAATTTAGTACATGTAAACAGATTTTTTTATTTTATTGAGAAAACAATAATTTTTAATTTTATTGAAGAAACAATACTGCCAGTTGTAAAAATGATGTGTTGCATTGACTTTCCTTTTCATAGACAAACATAAACTTCAGTTAAGAGTTCTTCAAAGTAGTCAGTGTGATAATAAGTAATTAATAAATGGCAGAGCTATCCCATTGTTTATTACAAAACATAGTTTTTGTAGTAGATCCCTACTGAAGAAATTATTATTTATCCTTGTGATGATATATTTACTTATGCATGTCCAAAACCCTCCATTAATATTATTTGCATGTGTGAGACAATAGTGTGTTTGTATATTACATTTTTAGACAACACATCTCCAGTACTCAGCAACTCTGATGGGCCATATCAGTTGCTTTGAACAAATCCACATCACATGTCATTATTTATTCTCAGGTTTGTCAGATGTTGTGTGTTGAACATCATAACAGTAAAGAGTGCTCCAGTGATAGAAGATTCTGCCATTGAGGATATTTCATCAATGCCCAGGGTATGCCTGATTGTCACAAACTTCAGGGAGGCATCTACTTTAAACCGTATCATTGTAATATGTACAATTAGATAAAGTAGTTAAGCGTTCCACTAGAACCATGCATCAATCACTGTGAACTTATTGAAACAGACTAACATAAAAACATTGCTGCATGAACAGAATACAAGAATACAAGATTAAAAACAGAGAAACTGAACGTTTTGAATTTTGCCTTGGGCACATGAAAGTGTAGATGTATCCACCAAATTATTTAAATTGTAGAACACAACTCGTATACATTTACAAGCAGGGTTAAAAATAAGTTTCCCAGTGTTGAGAGGTATGTTGGGACAGGCAGTGACATATTAGGCCAACAAATAAACAGTAGAAATACTCCAAGCATGTACTTGTTACTGTTTTAAGGAACGGGATTGTTATAATCATGAAGCTAATGATGAATAACTTAGAATGCTAAGAATGGGCTGAAGGGAATACAATATACAGAAATTTAGCAAACACCAACCAATTGAAAAGGAACTGCACGTAATTTTTTTTAAGTTGTAAACAAATTTAGTGATCTATATAATGCTTCTCACAAGTTTGTGGCATCCTAGTTCAGGCAATTGTACTTTCACACACACTCAGGGTGCAGTCGTCTATTTTGGCAAGGGACATGCTTTGTGGCCTTAAACCACCTAAATTTAAAATTATTTTGTCTGAAACAAGTTAATATTATCTAAAGGAAATAATTTGGGCTATTTCAGGGCTAGAGTTGTGCACAAGTGTGGAGTAAGGAACAAACACAATATGCATTATTGTTTTATGCAGCGTCGTTTAAATTCTTAAATACGCGATAAACAAAAAATTACCAGTATTACTTCCTGCTGACGTTCCTTTAAAATTAGAGTGAAGTAACATTTTTGTAATTGTGTAGCTGGATTAGTAGGCAGTTTTATGCTTATATATTCCTTCCTCCCCTTCATTGCGACGCTACCTACTCCATACTCACCTATGTCACCCCTCACAAACATTGACCAAAATCACTCACTTGTTCACTTATGCTGGTGGAAGAGAGAATTTTACCTTTGGAGGAGTTTGTGAAATGTAAGGAGGGTGAAAATTAGTTTAGTAGGGGTTTAGTAGGTTTTTAAGGAAGTAGTTTACAGAACTCAAATTACAAGTTTAATTACCTTATTATGTGTATACAATTGCAACACACTCAGCCACTGAAACCATTTACTGCAGTGCATTCAATATCAGTTAAATTTATTATTGTCCAGTAGCTGGTGGAAATTAAGATACAGTAGTAAGAATGTATAACATCTACTCATAGCATTTGTGTTTTTACAAGTTTGTTAACTAGCACTTAACAAACTTGTACAAGAAGACATCTCGTTCTGTACAAGCGGAGGAAGTAGAAGCATAAATGTTTACTGTAATTTCTTATAACTCTACTAAACTGTCCATCAATCCAGCACACAGCATTTTACATGATTTTCAAATAACTTAAGTTAAACTACCAAAAATTAAGAATACTGAATAGAATGGTATGTACAATAGTACAAGATGTTTGTTTCTGCAAATGACTATGTAATGTGCAAGGTTGTTGAAAAGAGTAGGGGTTTGTAGGACACAAATAAATTGGAATGGTATATGATAATAAAATAAAATAAAATAAACACAAATAAAGTAATGATTGTGCTATTCACTAAGAAAAGAGAGGTGGTCAGTAAGAGGTACATTTTTAGGGATAAGATTGGTAAGTTTGATTTAATATAAATATTTAGGAGTTGTTCAGGATTATTTGCTTTGGGGTGAGCAGGTGAAGAGAGTAACTAAACCTTAGTTAACGGTGAATAGCACTGGCACTGCTAGGGAGGGTTTTGAGGGCACAGACAGGAAAGTAACGACAAGGGGTGCATGATGATGAGACCCATTTTGCAATATGCAGCAGCCGCTGGGACTTGTACCTAGAAGAGTAACTTATATTATGTACTGTAATTACAAATCCTATACCTCTTGAAGAATATGCTTTCTGTGAGATGTAACTAAAAAAAAATAGATACATAAAAGGGCAGCTAGGTGGGTTATAAATAAGTGGAGAAGAGCTGGAGGGTAAAAGGGAAAGGAAGAATAGAGACCCTCAGAAATGGTAAGAGCTTTTTTGGGGGAAGGGAGAGGTGTAGGAACACAGTGCCAGAGAGGCGAGGAAGTTGGAGTAGCTATAAGGATGTTCAAGGTGTTGATAGGTGTGGGAGCATGGGCACAGCTGAAAAGCTAGGTAACAAGGTACACAGTGAGATCTTCAGGGTAAAAGGAGACCACCAGAGGAAACTTCATCAGAGGGTTAGAATGAGAACTGAAGGAAAATAAACCACCATGATAGCAAGAATAGGCTAGTACAGAAGTGTTATGGGTTGATGGAGGGATTGAAAAGGGGATTGGGCAGCTGGTTTCCTTGTCACCAGACAGCTGACGAATTTTAAAGTAAAATTTTAATTGAAGATTTCCAACAATCATATTTTTTTTGCCTCGCTACCATTTGTTTCATGATGTGTTCAGGATTTACAGTCGTTACTTTGCAGCAGTTAGATTATATTGAAATGGGTAATTTTGGGATGTAGGCCCACAGCCCTGTAATCAATTACATATCTATTTATTTTTTTTTGCCAATTTAATATAAACAATCCAGCTAACTGTTATGTTAAAAGTTGTGCAATTTTAACTATAGGATTTGGTAAAAAATTTATTTTTCTTAATTTTCTTGTGCTCTCATAAATACTAAGCCTAGACAATATAGCACAGAAATTAATTTTTCAGAATTATTTTTCTTGAAAAGTAGACTAACACAAAAACGTTTCCAATTCAGTAGGCCACGGTAAAACGAGATACAACAGTCGTCATTGTAGAAGTAAATTTTCAATATATTTTTATGGATTACAACGAACCATATTGTGTGTTGACCTAAGTATGTTTACGATTTCTTATTCTATATCACATGAATAAACCATTTGGCACGAACGTAAAATTAAATATGTATGACCATATTGACATAGGCCTAGGCAAGTTTAAGATTTTCGTGCATTACCTCTCACTCCTAGGCAAAAATACATAAGCATTGCTCTACAACTTGTTCTGCTTATATTAAATATCTATAAGAAAATATGAAATTAGTAGTTTCCAGAATGTAAAACGTGGTAGACCTATTAATAAACATACATAACGAACATTCCTTTAACATAAGCTGATTGTACAAGCATAACACAGAAGCGGGAATCTATTCTCGAAATTGATTAATTTAGAGATGCTGAAAAGTATGCCTTTCGCTGACCACGTATTGCTATTTCAGTAGGAGTATTTTCGCAAAAAACATACACAATATAGGCTTTTGCCTTTATTCTCGTTTGTGAAATACTCTAACTTCTAACCTACCACCATATTTACTGTTTACTTATGCATATTTTTGTGCGAGATTAGGTCAGTAGCTTTGCTAAAAATCACCTCCTACCCAGATCTTCAGCTGAGGTTAGTAGCCTTCACATTTAGGTCAGCAAATTGTTTACAGAATAGCTCTCAGAGATATGAAGGTCAGCATTGCGAATACAGACCTAAACTCGGCCATCATGGTGACCTTAAAAAGTTACCGAATAGACCCCCAGCCTGGATAGTAATGAAGAAGTGAGTGTAATGAGTATTGTAACCAATGATGACACACAGCAGTCCAAAAATTTGGAAGATGAAGAAGAGGAAGATTTTTTGGGATTTCCAGTTGAAAGTGACGAAGAGGAAGAAAACATTGAAGAAGTAATTGACAAGGGTTTGAGAGACAGACATACGATACACAGGCCAAAAATATTAGATGACTATGACCTTGGCCTCATATGCATCAGTGAGCCTGATTGCCCTATAACATATTAAGAAGCTGTAAACTGTAACCAGGCAGAAAAGTGGAAAGAGGAAATAAATATTGAACTTGAGACTTTGAAAGAAAATAACACATGGATTGAAGTCGACAAACCACGTGATGCAACTCTCATTGATACAAAATGGGTGTTTAAGATAAGGAGAGACGACGAAGGGAAAACCATCTACAAGGCAAGACTGGTAGCTCGTGGTTTCCAGCAACAAGAGATCTTTGACTATTCAAACACCTATGCACCTGTTGCAAAACTTTCAACCTTGAGAATACTTGTTGCTGTTGCAAATCAAAAGGGAATACCTATACACCAAATGGATGTTACTGGTGCATTTTTGTATGGAGAC
>PNEQ01016690.1:0-22003 GCA_003012365.1 Medauroidea extradentata
CTACTGATATCAATTTATGTTTACATTATTACGTTAGTTAATTTCCCGCAAAACGCTACGGAAGTCGGGGCCTAGAGACACTTTGCAGAAAAAATGCAATTTTAAAATTTTCTGTTAAGTTTGTGAGGGGGGGGGGGCAAAAATAAGCCACTATCGAATTTACGAAGGTAGCGATTTTACGAATGCGATGAGAGGAACCATGAGTGTTCGTAAAATCGGGGGTCTAGTGTATTACTATGTTTTCTACTTGGTTTTTGGCAACACGAGAATAATTTTCACAAGACCCACTGGGAATTTGTGCAGTAGTTTTTCTCAAGGATATACGTTGATGTTGGCGTAGCACACCTGCAGCAGCAGATGGCCGCATCACCACCCACTAACGGTGCTTCTACATCCAGGATGGGGTACATAAGGAGGGCCTTTCTCTCCAGTAAGCAGTCAGTCAGGGTCTGGCTTCCCACCGGGTGATGCTAGGCTCTCCTCCCCTACCTTTAAAATCCCGCAGCCTGCCGCCTGGATAGGAGGCCATAGTCTGCATCCCACTTCTCTCCTCCCATGTTGTGCCTAGGCGAACCCACAGGATATTTTGTAACACTCTAGCTACGCATAGAGGGAAGTTATCCTATAGTATTAGCGGCCGTAGCATGGTGCACCCCAGTCGTGATGGAAGTCGGAAGTAACTCCACAGAAGTTGTGTGTGTAAGAGGCTCCATGGAAATAGTATGACCACAAGGTCCTAAGAATCAGTATCAAGTAACTTTGTACCGTCAAATGTAAACCTACAAAGTGTATGAACCGGTGTCACAGTAAATGGTGTACAGCAAGTCGTCAATACAAATATTTTACCAGTGACCCATGTGTTTTCAATGTCTGGCGCCAACCTCCTAGCATTGAGCATTGAACCCAAAGAGATTGCGCCTCCAGAGAACCAGAAGCCGTGAGCCACTCTCGCTCGACTAATCTTAATTCTCGCTTCGAGCACTTACCCGGCGGCTTAATACCGGCTGCCAGGTCATGCACCTTCATTACCCGTTCTCAACCGGCAATACTAAAGGCACAACGTTGAGAATCTGCCCTCCAAGCGCCACCCCAATGACCTCAGCCGCATTCTGCGGGAAATCCGTCGGCATTGCAGGCCATTATTGAGTCCAATTAAGACTCCCCAGCAGCCTCGACCAGCACCGCACTCACGAGTGCAACAGTTAAAGAGTGAGGCTCGACAAGAACCCAAGAGGAAGGCATCTGTATCTGAAAGGAAATGTCGCTTCCTGCGGGTGCTCTTTTGTGATGAGTGGCACGACAACCTCTCCTGAGATAAGTAACAGACTGCACCTCCACTCCTTGCCGCTCACGTACATTTCATCATGGGGCTCCACCACTTCCCCCTAGGGACACAACGCCACGATAGCTCACAAAGAAACCTCTCTCATGCTCACCTAGTCGGAGCGCCTCTCTGTAGAACCTACCTGCCTAGTCAGGAGGGAGTTCGACAAATTTTCATTTAGGCGTAAAGTCGGCAGATTGCAATGCCCACCAAGGGATGTCAGTAGATGTTTTCGAGCCTAGAAGAAGTTAAGTATGAAGTGCCCGCTAGAGTTTTCAACCATTTTCCAACAAATCACGCAGCTGCAATCGACTAGGTAAGACTTCTTCAGTATTTGTACATCCGTACTCCTGGACTATGCAATCTATATTTCGAACCAGCAGTTCCAGGGTTAAACAGCCTGGGTGTTCGACCACAACACTATTAGGAGTACTCGTGCTAGAATGAGCGATGGGCTAGGTGGAGCCCAAAGTTCACTATGGCCATTTCGCTACACGTCATAAACATCTTCCATTCAATCAATAACCTGCATGACCCTGAGAACCCTCGCCTTGTAAAGTGTCACTCTTCCCTGTGGCTACAACTAACCGCCAAAACAGTCTCTGACATTTTCAGCCCGGAAAGCAGTACGCAATTACTGCTAAAATTAGCCACTGTGTAAGCGCTGGAATAGCAGCTATTCTACTACAGTCTGACAGATAGACTCGTAACACACAGTTACCAAGTTGAAAGCTGTAGGGGAACGGGTTGCTGGCAGCTTTGGCTCAGACACTTAGCACGTGAATGAGCAGAGTAGCCACGAAGGTACCCAAAATTGGCAGGACTCGTGACTGGCATCATAGCTGAAAGCCGGCAGTTGGTTAAGTCACTTACAGCTGATAGAGTGGCTGCGAGGGCTCCGCTTCCTCCGTGAAGATCACCATGCTACCTTCGCGCTTCTGCGATGCGCAACCGCATATGCAAATCACGAACATGCAACCAAAGGAGATTGGTCGTCACAAATAAAATGCAACACATGCCGAAAAACATTAGATAGTGACCCATTCGCAAAATATGACTTATCAACAAAAATCTGTAGTTGCTTACAACTAATTTTTTCATTAACCTACCAGAACATTACACGTACCGAACGAACGACAGAACCACCCCAACAATGAGGTGCAGACACAGGGCGAGACCTGGTGACATGCACCCATTGACCAACACGTACCTCAGTCGACACTCTGAATGATGCTGAGTGCAGTTGGATGCACAGAGGACAGCATTTGTGCGCACAATGCGACATTGCTTGTGAACAGGTGCGCTGTGAATTGAAAACCCCACCTTATTTCATGAGTCAGTCATACAGAGCAAACCGTGTTTGCACTGCCTTGGAATATATAGGGCACAGGCGGAATGTGTAAAACGTGCGCATAGATATCATCATTGTATGCATGCAACGGAATGGTCACAACTCCAGCGAGGGAGTTTTCAATGCAATCTATGGATCAACACGGGTAACAAATTGAGGGACAGCTACAAGATAGATCAGAGGTAGAAAGTTTCAAGCCAGGGACCAATAACAAGTTCCAACAGTCAGATACATGGCACGAACACCATTGTTACTACAGAACAAGACAGTGCGTGGACGTCAACAGATTGACATCACTGCGCGACAAAATACCCACAGACTACAGATCACACACGTGCAAACAGTGCTAACAAAATTTCAGACATTACCCATACTCTCCGCATTACCAAAGTATGATATAGCCATGGTGGAGACAAATATTTTAACATATGGCTGATAGGTAGCACAATCATCATGCTCTCCTGTGATGTGAAATGTACATTTTACGAAATGCAGCAATGCACTGTTCAAGCAAATTGTGCATGAAGTCAATTGTTTTAAGTACGGTGTTAAACTAGTAAAGAAAATAATAATTTCACACCTTTATTGATAGAGTTTGATTACGAACATAAACACTGTTGGCACGAGGTGAGAGAAATATAAGACGTTTAAACATAGCCTAGAAAAAGGCAGTACAACTGCTAAATGAGCATATGCGCCGGAATGATGCACTGCCTCCATTTAGATCCTAATACTGTACGTTGTAGTGGTAGAGGATGTAGGCCGGGCCAGCTTGGCAAGGGGTGGCACCGCTGCGTGGTTTTCACACTGTCACTGCTGCATTTTTTAATGGATTTTTGCCATTTTTGTTTTATTTTTAATTTTAATATTGTGACTTAGCAAGTAATAACTGCAACTCTACTACAGCTTATTTTTTAGCACCATGAATTAGGATATATATTTTTAAATCACTGTCAATGCAATTCTTCACATTTGTTTTTAGTTGTAGAATTTTGTTGTTTATTAAGTGTTTTCTAAGAGTGTATTCCGTTTTCCTAGAGACTCATATAATGCTCCTTAGTTAAAATTTTACACAAAAATCAAAGTTATTTGATACAGAATCAATATATTTTTATCACTTGATTTAGTTGAGGTGGTGAGAGGTGTAAGGGTTTTATGGCCCTTCAAGGAGATCTTAAGTGCTGATGAGGGTGAAGTGAAGGGACAACACCGCACCCATGCCCGAGCCAGGATTCATATCCAGGGCATCTTGAAATGTAGACAAGCGCCTAACCAACTACGCTACGGAGGACAGCACGTTGTAGTTGAAAATGTTAGTATAACGTTCACAAAATTCACTAAATATATATGTTGAATACAAGGATTTGAAAACCTACATGGCATCATTAATAACCCCTAAAAATGGTAAGCAAAAATTTCCAATTTCAGTGTTTAAAAATGTTAAAAATGGTTAAAAAAATTCTGTGTTAAAGACTTCAAAGCGGTATGAAAATTAATTAATGGCGACGAAAAAAATGTTAAGTAGTAAAAAAATTTTTGTGTAATACTATCAGAACTAATATATTTAACCAAACAGTTTTGATTTTGCCTCATTATTATTAATTCTTAATGTTTGCCTGGTACTTAACTCAATTGTGTAAATTAAAAAAATTTACTATTAGCAGGCCTTTTTAAATAAGTTAGCCTCTATTGAACCTACTTATCCTGAGTTTGCCGTAAGTTTTGAAGATTTAAAAATTGCCTTCAGTTTATTCAGTCCCTTTGTGTACATGTACAAATTAAAATGTTTTATTACGAAACATATATGGCTCAATGAAGATCGTGGACCTGAAAATTTTCACCACGTTTTAGCAGTTTAAATTTGTGTTCCTACTCTTTCTAACACAGAGCAACTTAGTGATATCGCTGTTTGCACAAGGATCTGTTTGGTATGTTTTTCATTTATTTTTGTTACTAAAATCCAAATTATAAACGCAATGCAATATCCCAAAAAAATGCAGAAACAAAACATTAAAAATGTAAACAAACATGCGTAAAGTCATAGAGATATGTATTGAAACTCGGAAGACTTCGAACTTTTACTGCCACTAATGTCGCTCGGCCGCCATCTTGTTGATCTATAGAAATCTCTGTACAACGTGACCATGACCACACGTGAGTTTGTACTGTGAAAGTACGCAGAAACAAGTTGGGCTAATCCCGAGGAGACCCCATACTTCTCTCAAAATTACAACGAAACAATACAGGTTGATTTCAAACATATAATTTAGATTTTGAGTGCAACTGCCGTACAAAGCCACAACATTATTTGATTATTAAAAACACACATTGTTAAAGGTCGCCCATATGGCTATTACAATACACGAGTACCATACATCACACGTTGAACGGGGCATACCATGTCGTTCGTCTTGGTCCCTTCGACTCCCCGGAGGCACCCTTTGCCAAAATGGTAAGGAAAAAAACCAGAAGTAAAAACGTCAACCACAGCTCAGAATGAGCAAACGACTTCCAAGGAAACTAACAACATAACTCAAATGCCAGCTTACCAAAGACACAATGACCGTCGGAGCGTCGAAAGGGCTGACAGACAATGTGCGTTGGAGGAAAGACTAGCACATACTGACTCACACCCGAGAGCGAGCCAGCCGGGCATACCAACGGGAGAAGAGAAAGGAGAAGGGAGGGCGGCACAGTCAAGTAAGGGGCACGAGCATCACCGAAGCTGTGGCGGCGGATGCGGGAAAGTTCAAAATCACGCCGGAGTCAAGGTTCTGACAAAGTACACACATTGCGAATCACTGGCACAGAGTTCGTAGCCTCAGAAAATGTTCCACTAATGGCAATTACTAGATTCCAGAAGTTTTCCAGTTCGTGCATGAAAAAAGGAACCGTACAACAAATTGATATGCTTCAACTGCAAAATACATTGAAGAATGAATACATTTGCACGAATAAATCTATGGCCACCATCCGTAAAACGTAAATATTCTGTTTTTTACGTAATCGAATATGTGAAATAAACTGTTTATTTTTTTTTAAATCTCTCCATTATTAAAACCCTTTAGATATTAGTGAAAAGATTGAAAATCTATTAAACAGTGCGCATGGACTTATATAATTACAGTGAAACAATAATTAATCAAATCCATAAATATCTAAAAGGAAAACTTATGCAATTCGACAATTGTGCATCAGTTACCGTACATACTTGTGTATAGTGCGCTCCAGGATTTTTACAAGACGATCCAGGGGAAAAAAAATTACGTGCTCAAGGGAGTAGGAGATGGTGGAGAAGTGTGAGGGAGGCTTTGACCTTTGCCAAGGGGTGGAGGGAAGGAAACCTTGGCTTACAACAAAGACAAGAGAGACGAAAGATAACATTCATGCTGGCTAGAAAGTACCAGGGGTGAGGGTATGAACTGAAGGGGGGTGGGGGTTTGGCTTGCTCTTCCTTGTGCACAGTTATCTATAAATAGCCTACCAAGGTCGCTTGTTGCCTGCCTGCCTGCCAGCCAGCCCACCCACACCTGTGTGTGTACATGTGCGTGCGTGTGTGCATGCATCTGCACAACACTCCTTCCCCCTCTTGCTATGCTGTGTGCCTGCCGCGGAACCCCCCCCCCCCCCAATGAGATAACGTGCCATGACAGCAGAGCAAGGCTCAGGAATGCAGCTGGGGGTGGCATAAGCTGACGGCTGTGCGGCCCCAACCACCACACAATCATCAGACAAGTTTTAACATACATATTTTTTAATCACAACAGAAACGTGGATAAGGGCAAAAAAAATTAGGATTTTAGCAGCGACAGTTACAGCAGTACGAGGGGTAGGGGAAGAGAAAAAGAAAAGGAAGAGTAGTAATGATAGAGGAATCGAACGGGCGGTGAGAAACATTCTCTCTTTCTGCCACCCACTCTGAACACCCCTCTGTTTACGACTACAACTCCATCTTCTCTCTCACCCGGCAATTCCGCCAGCCTTTTTCCAAGTACTTTTTTCCTATTTTGCTTTTATATAATGCATCCCTGAATTTTTATCAGTTGTTTTGGAATAAAAGTGCGCGCTATACACAAGTTCATATGGTAATTTACAACAAAACATCCGCCACAATATCGGAATTTGCGTGAAACATCGCTGTTAGCAAAATTATGCTGAAATTTGTGGAAATCTTATAACTACGCCAAATTTTGTAATATTTCGCGAATTTCGCGAGTCACCATATTTAGGGGTTCTTAGACATCATTAATTGCTAAACTGACATAAAAATTCCTTTGTGCACTTCATTTCACCACAGTTTTTATAACTAACTGTAAATCATATTTTCTAAAGGAGAAAATTTAAATACCAATACTTTAACAAATTTGATCATTAAAATAAAGGTTTAGTAGAGTCAACAACAAATACTTATACATACGATGAAACAGCAATGTACCGCTAACCAACCAAACATTTGTACCTGATAGTTCTTTTGACTCAACTATGAGTTTTAACATCTTATTTTTTTTGTCAGACTTACAGAATAATTTCTATATATGTCCACATTTATGTGCAACATGACATTTTGTACAATTAAGTACATGTAATTTGTTCCATCATATTTATAGGTAGGTTGTATGATTGAATGTACAAAATATTTTTTTCTGTATGACTAATATGATAATCTAAATATGCTAAACAGAGCACTGCAAAATATTTACCACCCAAATTGAGTGCACATTACATTTCATATTTACTTTATTCCCAGTGTTTTATAAAAATATTCTGTTTCAAGTGTGAACTTTAAAATCTGCAGATACTTCTTTGCAATGAAATAGTTTTACTCACGGTTTTACTTCAAAGCAATAATCTTTAATTTTATAGGTTGGTAGTACATATGTTGTAACCTTCTTAATTTTTTGGGAAGCAATTTAATAAATAAAAGTCTTCATGATATTTAAGAATTTATTACGTTCTTTATTTCCAAGATTTTTACTACAAATATATATTCCTACCATCACAACTGCATAGTTGTGTCTTCTTAAGCATTTTAAGGAAACTGCTACCTAGTGACAGATATGATTACAACTTCAAAATTTAAGATATTAACTTTCTAACCATATGTGCTATTATATTCGCATAATCAAATTGATAAAAGCATCTAGTTGATTGAAGGTATTAATACTCATGATGTTGAATATGCTTTTTATTCAAGATAGTTAAAAATAAATTTTTCAACACCACTAATTACATGATAAAGGTTCTGACATTAAGTTTTAAAATATGTGACAAATTTAACGGGAAGTATACATATTATTATTATTACCATTGTTATTATTATTAATATTAGTGTTATTATTATTATTATTATTATTATTATTGTTATTATTATTATTATTATTATTATTACACCAATCCCTCGCCTAATGCGACTAATTCGTTCCACAAAATGTGCGCACAAATTGAAATCGTGTTATCTGGAGAATTTTTTTTAATATAAACAACGTGCAATTTTTTTTTGCTCTACAAATTGCATATATACTACTTTTTTTTTCACAAATTGCATCTTCAAAACACCATGAAATAAACCAGGTTAAACAATTACCAAAATTATGTTAAATGTGATGGCTTGTCTTGAAAACGTAAACATCCTGGAAAGGTCAGCTGTTCCGCAGCGCGCAGCGAGCGCGAGGTAGTTGACCTTCAAAGCACGTGACTACTCCTGCGCTCGCCGTTTATTGCCGCGACACGTCGCTGCAAGACGTATCATTATAATTTTCCCGAACACTCGTCAAAAATATCTATCAATACACACCTCTGGAAATTTGTTTAGCTGTTTTTTTACTCGTAAAAAATTATTGAAATTACAAACAGAAACTACGTCTATCGTATGAAACATTTAGGCCTACTTTAACATACTAACACACAACTTTAATTAAAAAAAAAAAAAAAACACATTCATTAGCTCTTGCGGTAAAAATTAATAGCTTTTGTGTTATAAAATTAACACATTGTTACAGTTTTGAATGGCCTTAACACTTCCCTGATTACTGCCAGTAGACTCATTGTTTGTTGCTTTAAAAAATTTGTCCAGCTTCATTTGTTTTGGTTTCTTTTGCTCTAACAAATTTTTATAAACTTTACACTCCCGCTTCATCCCTTGAATAACAGCATTTCTTCCTTCTTTAGTCGGATCATTTTCATGCAGAACTGAAAATGCTTTGTTTATCAAACTGAAGAATTTTGAAATTTCTTTCTTTTCAAACTCTTTTCTGGGTGCAATTACGTCTTCTTTTTCTTGTTGTGATGCAGAACACAGTTCCTCGTCGTTTTCAACAATTTCTTCTGCTGTTAACTCGACGGAATGTGATTCCAACAGCTCCTGAATATCATTTGAATCGAGCTCATTAAATCCCAGACCAAGCCCCATGGCTACAATATCAACTGTAACATCTTCCAGATGATCATCGACAGGCTCAAATCCCTTGAATTCTTGGGTAAAGAAGGGGCAAATTTTCTTACACACTCCACGAAGACTTGACTGCGTAATTTCTTCCCAACACGCAGCAATGTTGTCGACTGCATGCTTAATATTGTACGATTTCCAGAATTATTTGATAGTCGGCTTTTCATCCCCGTCAGTTGCCGAGATAAGTTGACGAAATGTCCGTCGGAGATAGTAGGCTTTCAAAGTGGAAATAATCCCCTGATCCATGGGTTGCAACAACGACGATGTGTTCTTCGGTAAAAAGATAACCTTGATATTTTCAAACATGTGGTCTAATTCCGTCAGATGGCCAGGTGCATTATCCAATATTAATAATGCTTTATTGCCGAGATTGTGTCTCTTGTTGTATGCAGTTACTGCGAGTACAAAATGGTTCCATAACCAGTCACTGAAAATAGCCATTGTGATCCAGCCTTTACGATTAGCTTTCCAAATTACTGGTAAATGGCTATTGGAAAATCCTTTCAGTGCCCGCGGATTTTCCGAATGATAAACTAAAAGTGGCTTCAATTTATGGTTGCCAGATGCATTGCTACCTAGCAAAAGTGTAAAAACGGTCTTTTGAAATTTTAAAGCCTGGTGCTGATTTCTCTTCTTTGGAAATATACGTCCTATCTGGCATTTTCTTCCAATAGTATCTTCCAGTTGTATCTGTCGACGAACTTTTCAAACCACCCGTTACTTGCTGTAAAATTTTTATCACTGTCTGGATACTTGCTTTTCAATTTATCAAAAATTAGCAATGCTTTTTCGTGTATCACTGCTTGGTTGACACATGTTCTGTCTCGCCCGTGATTTTTTTCGTTGCACCATTCTTTTAACAATCTTTCCATATGAATCATGTGCTCACTTCTGTTCCTACACCGAACGCCGAAATGTTGCCTCTAGAGCCAACTGCATCTGATGTGCACAAACTTTCAATACTATTCCTATATTTTATGATTGTTCGCACAGTCGATTCACTTAAACCTAATGCACAACCAATATAAGTATGTCCTTCATGAGCGTCTGCCCGCCATAACATTTTAAGCTTGGTCTCGAGAGATATTGTTTTGCGCTTCTTCACTGGATCACCGGAACAAGCTGATGTAGCAGTACGCTTGGAAGCCATGATGATACTGAACCACAGGTGCGGCCGCACACAGCTATTAGTTTTCAACCAAGCCGTATGACGTCAAGCCAGGATGGCACGCGCGCTCAGGAGTGTACAAAAAGACACAGCTTTTTACAAACTGCGCGCAACCAAGGTGGCTGAACTATTTTGCGTTAATTGAAATTAAACTCGTGTTAATTGAAAATCGGAGAGTAAAATTTTGGTCGCGGTAATTAAATTCGCGCAGCTTGAGGTCGTGCTAAATGAGGGATAGGTGTATTATTATTATTATTATTATTATTATTATTATTATTATTATTTATTTATTTATTTATTTTTTTTAAATATATTTTTCCACAGTTAATTTATCTTTAAAAAACCTGAAGGTTTGAAACATTTGTGCCATAAAATTTAATATAAAAACAAGCACAGAAACGTTTATGCGTTTATTAGTATTCATTTAACTAGTGAAATTCTGAATGTCACATCGCACCATTGATCACACTTATTTTTACTCTAAAGGTTTTGTTGGAAATAGTATACATTCATGTCTCATTTTATCTACGTTTCTATGAATAAGAGTGCACTTTTGAGAATTTTAGTTTTTTAATATGGAAAGTTCCTAGCATCAAACAAAGTAAATTGGGACAAACCATAATTAAGAATTCAGCTAACCACTCCATCAAATAGTGACACGCCAAGTTACCGTTACCAAAATTTTGCAAAGCTCTGATCATTTATTCAAACTGTGTACATGTTCGAAAGTAAAAGATAAATATAGTTCAACAAAAAAGTAAGCACAAAACACAAAATTACTCTACATCATTTCTAAACATCTACATTAACAAAAAAAAAAAAAAACTGGCAAAACACAGTGCACATGTAGGTACTTTGTAATAACACTTTAACAGACCATGCAACACTTCTTAGCCTGTATGTCTAACAATACAAATATCTTGTCCTTATTCCACAGTCTATAATTCAAATACACAAATATAGAATAGTGTACCACATGAAGCAGTTCATCTCAAGTAACTTATCCACTGCATGCAATGTAGATCTATTCCACTGACTCAAAAATTAAATAGATTATAACAAAAAATATTTCAAACACATTTTCAGAATTACAAAGATATTCAGTAATATTGTACTTTCTGAGTTGAGTTATGTTTATTTCAATTAAAAATGCTAAGTTTCTACTCAGCTGTTCCAAAAATAAATTCTTCAATTTATAATATACACTTACTTTGGCAGATTCAGATTCAGCATACATCATAAATAAGGTAATCTTTGCATTATAGTTGGTATAAATTTGACACATTCAATTATGCCATTTTAGGATAGGATTCTACTTTTATTTAACTTATGTGATCTTCTGTATTTTTAGTGTTTTAACTATGTAAAAGGGATGAAATTAAGATAACTTTTATTATTTGATTACCAGAATATGAAGTTTTGAAAATCAACCTTATTATGAAGATATTTTCATTATTCCTAAAGACCTTTGAAAACAGTGACTTGCAAAATGCGTGAAATAACGCAAAATTTGGTGTAGTTACAAGTTTTCTGTGAATTTTAGCATAATTTCATTAAAAGCTATGTTTCACGCGAATTCAGATGCCTTGGCAGAAGTTTTGTCACATATCAATTGAGGCACAATTTGTCAAAAGTGTATGTTTTCCTTTCAGTTATTTCTGGATTTGTTTAATTATCATTTCACTGTAATTACATTAGTCAATGCTCGCAGTTTTAATAGATTTTGGCCACAGATACATTCACGCAGATAATATTCATTCAACCTATTTTGCAGTTGATGGGTATCAACTCACGCATGGCTGTGGTTGCACGACAAAGAGATCACGATATATTGACCAGACGGCGGCTAAGCGACGGTGGTGGCAACAAAAGTTTGAAGCCTACGGAGTTTCAATAGTACATATCTCTATGACTTAACGCATGTTGGTTTATATTTTTAATGTTCTGCATTTTTGGGGATGAAGTGTTTATAATTTTGATTTTCGTAACGGAAATAAACGAAAAACGTTACCGGACAGATCCTTGTGTGAACAGCTATATAGCAAAGTTGCTCTGTGTCGCAAGGAGTAGGAACACAATTTGAAATTGCTAAAGCGTAGTGAACATTTTCAGCTATTCCATCAGTGAATAAATACCAAACTGTTGGTCTGTTTGGGTAGCTAGACAAAAATTATCTTTATTGAGCCATATATTTTTTGTAATAAGACGTTTTAATTTGTTCATATACTAAAAGAGACTGAATGAACTGGAGGCTATTTTTAAAACTCCAAAACTTACGGCGAACTCAGGCAGTTTCAAAAAAATGTAGGGTACTTATATAGCCTAGTCTAGTAATGAAAAAAATTTCATTATGTTAATTTGCGCAATTGAGTTAAGTACCACACATTGTAAATATTAAAAATTTATAATCATGAAGCAAAATCATAATAATAATGAGGCAAAATCAAAACTATTTGGTTAAATATAATCATTTTGATAGTATGCATTACACAGCAAATTTTTTACAGCTTAAAAATTTTTTACCCACTTTTAACTAAGTTTTACAAAGCTTAAAGTTTTTAACACCAAATTTTTTAACCGATTTTAAGATTTTTAAACACAGAAATTGGCCACTTTTCCCCCCTTTTTTTAGGGGTCCTTAGTTATCCCCTATTATTCTCCGTTCACTCTTAGTTGAGTTTTAGGATAAACAAAGCAAATTATAAACAAACATGTTCATTTGCTTTCGACCGCCGTGCACTGTGATCTTGCATAAAAAATAGATCTTTGTTATCTGTCGTGTACATACAAATTTACCACTCCATCACTTAATGAGAGAGTTTTATTAACAAATATCTAAAATATACAGACGTTACAAACACAATCTACGACGCTATATGTTTATTACTATAATTATGGTTAGCGGACGACACGTTGGTTCACGAGTTATTTAACGACTGACGCACTGTTAAACGTACGAGTTTCTTGGTACACTTGCCAGTATTTAGAGATGTACGATACTCTGAAAATACCAAAAGTTTAGTTCGGTAATAATTACCACAGTAAAAATAAGTCGGAAATATCACAATCAGATATAATGTTTTATTTTTTCAAAGTATTTTTAGACGTTAACGCGTCAATGTTGTGGTTACTGCGAATGTTTTTTTTTCGTTCGTCCATTTTCCGTTCCAGTTCGTCCGATCCACGGCCGCGTGTTCCGAACCAAAGTTCCGTGTTCTATTTTGTTCCGTCCTCGCGTCGGTTTATATTTACGTCGCTTGCAGATTAGGTTATGTGATGCTGGACGTGAACAGTGAAAATGTCGAGCATGGTTTACGAAACGTGGACATATGTCTTCATTACTGAAGAAACTGTGGTGATGTTTATAAGGCAAGAATAAAAATCTCGCATAGCATTCCTTTATATATATACAAAAAAACATGTGTCGTGATTTATCGACAGATTGTTTGGTGATTTATAAAATGTAATTTTTCCAAAACGAATTACAAAATAATCCAGGAGGACTTTACAGTAAGTTTAATCACTCATTTTGTTGACAACTTTTTTTCTGCACGTAGTACCAAATTTTCGTTACGTTAATACCGGAATATTTTAATACAATCGTTAGTCATGTCTTGACAATTACAATTAAATTTTGAAATATACTGTAATTGTACATGATGTCAATATTTTTATTAAGTTTTTATGTAATTTTTGTTTCCCTATGTCGATAACACGTACAAAATTTTCACGCAATATGGTTTTAATACATACGGCGTTGTTGTTTCCTATGATGCCGCCTGTACACACTTTTGTCGGTTGGAAATAGTACGTCGGCGCGACACACAAATTGAGCCAATTAGAAGTTAGCGAAGTGCAATGATATTACTTTATTTGTTTACTTCAGAACTCAACTTAGAGTGAACGGAGAATAGTAATATGCTTAATAATTACAGTTCAACTACTTGTAGGTCAAGTAATTGTTGGTCTTTCTTCAAAAAGCAAAATGATACTCTGTTCTATATTATATGTTTGGAAAAGTAACTGAGGTGCTTAAGGCTATGGTCTTTAGTTTCTAATATTTTTACAATAATTATTTTTTTAAGCTTAAACTAGAGCAGATATCAAAAATTTGTCTCGCAGTTTTGTTTAAAATGGTTTTTGCAGTGATAGCTATTTTTTTCATAGCAAGAAATTATGCTATTGCAACTAAAAAGTCAGTTAACCAATATTTTCTTAAAGGAATAATTAGCTAAAACCATAGTATTAACTGCCTTAAAAAAAATCAGCCAACACGGAGTAGATGATTTTAAACAAAACTGCCAGACAAATTTTTGGTATGTGCTCTAGTTAAGCGTAAAAAATTAATATCGCTAAAAAAGCAGAAACTAGAGAAGGCTTTTGCCTACCTTTGAGCTGTGGTGTGAGCAAGGATAGGGGTTTACATGCTAAAATATATTCGGCATTGTTCAGTAACCGTAATGGTATCACTTTTCAACTAAAACCATATTCTACTTTAAGAGGACAGGAAAATATTACTGCAGGAATAAAAACAAAAGGAAAATATTAGATGATGTTTTCCAGTGTTTGTGCTAATGAAAATACTTGTTCAGGTAAATATTAAGAACATCTAATCATTGTATACCACCTAAACTATTGATTTTATTTAAAGACACAGTTTACTTATAAAAATATTTCTTTAGAAGTCATAAGTAGTCGTACGTTAATGAAAACTGTAGTTTACTTACACTAGACCCCCGATTTTACGAACCCTGGATTTAACGAAGGTAGCGATTCTACGAATACAATCTCAGGAACCCTCAAAAAATAACAAAATTCTATGACAAAAAAAATTTTAAGGAATTACATTGACAATGAATAAAACATATATTATCTAATTCACGGCATTAAAATATGAATTGTAGAGTTGCAGTTATTACCTAGTAAGTCACAATATTAAAGATAAAACAAAAATAGTAAAAATCCGTTAAAAAATGCGGCAGTGACAATTTGAAAAACCGTGCCGTGGCGCCGCCGCTTGTGCCAAGCCGGCCGTACTGCCTCCATCAACTACGACGTAGTTGGATCTATATTGAGGTCGTACTATAGCCGCAAAGTTCCCGCGCATGCACATTTAACTGTAGTATAGCCTCCTCCTAGACTGTTTCACGTCATATATCTCTCTTGCCTCGTGCCGAATGTGTTTACGTTTTTACATGAACCCTATAAATAATAACGTGAAATTATTTTTATTTATTTTTATTATTTATTACTTAAAACAATTAACTTGGCGCATAATTTGCTTAAAATGTGTTACTGCGTGTCGTAAAACGTGCATTACACAAGTGAGCACGATAATAGCGCTACCTATCATCGACGTGTAGAAACATTTGTGTCCACCGACCGTGGTCTGTCGAACTTGAAAAATAAATAGATGACCGTATATTACGTAATCCCGGAACTCCTAATTTATTTTTATAGCATATACTGGCTGTGAAAGTGATTATTTGCAACCAGTTATACATGTAATTCTCACGATTTTAAGTAAGAACGTCACAAAATGGCATTTTTAGAAAGGTACATGCTACAGTGCCGCTATCTATCAACCATCTTGTGAACGTTCGTACAGTTGCGCTTTGCGATATCTGTCCGCTCTGCAAGCTACTTATATGTACGTTCGTGAACAATTCATCAAACGTCAAAGGATTGTTTTAACGTTAAGTTATATAAAACTGCGCAATTAATAAATACATCCGCTTTTTCCTTCTTTCTTTAGTGAATAATTTACAAAGGCATTGTGCTAGTAACGAACGCCTACTTTTTTTTCCATTGAAAGCTACGCAAATCTGGCTATTCGCTCGCAAGAAGACACTCGACAGCTCGATTTTCTCATTTTCTTAGGACAAGGGTCTGTCATATTTATTGTTTAGCGGCGTTCTTTTAATTGTACGACGTCTGCCTATTGATATAAATTTATATTTCAACTATCACTTGAGTTACTTTTTTGTTAAATGCTACAGAAATCGGGCTATTCGCTCGAGAGAAGACGCTCGGAATCTAGATTTTCTCATTTTTTTTAGGACAAGGATCGGTCGTATATATTGTTTAGCTGTGTTTTTTTTTATCGTAAGACGTCTGTCTATTGATATAAATTTATATTTTAACTATCACTTGCTATATTTTTCCGTTAAATGCTACGGAAGTCGGGCTATTCGCTCGAGAGAAGACACTCGGAATCGCGATTTTCTCGTTTTTTGGGGACAAGGGTCGGTCATATCTACCGCTCAACAATGTGACGTCTAGCTGCTGATATCAATTTATGTTTACATTATTAGGTTAATTAATTTCCCGCAAAACGCTAAGGGAGTTGGGGCCCGACTAGAGACTTCTTTGCAGAAAAAATTCAATTTTAAAATTTTATTTTACGGGGGGGGGGGGGATTGGTTGCAATCGATTTTACTAAGGTAGCGATTTTACGAATGCGATGAGAGGAACCGTGAGTATTCGTAAAATCGGGGGTCTAGTGTACTTTTAAATTATGACTTGGATATACTCAGTCTTTGGATGCACAACGAGCGGACATAAATCCAAAGAGTAATATCTTGGCAGCCTTTTTAAAAAATAATGCGGCAAAATCTGCAGAAGCATCAGTTGCCGATCTGGTAGATCTGTGTTTTTAGACCAGGTTAGAACAGTGCAGAATATCCTATTGTACTTGTATAATACATACATGTAGCATTACAATTGTGTACTAGTAATATCTACTATATAGAAATGCTAGCGCAATGTCCTATACATTTACAAAAAAGTTCTCTCACACATAACCACTGATTTTTGCATTAACCGAGAGTGTACTATGTGAAATTAAATTTAAATTGTTAAAAATTATCTGTTTGGAAGGCCTAGAAACTTAATTATATAATTTATTCCATATATGAATTACGTTTTCTGGGGTAGATATTTATCGCCTAATGTTCTTGACCGGATTTAGAGGAATATCTATGCTACAGAGTAGATCCAAGGTAGTTTCCATAATATCATGTTTCGTTATGTCAGATTATATTACGTTTACGTTGGTTTAGGTTAATTTAGTTTAGATTTTGTTTGGTTGGTTACTTTACCCATAAGTTTTCCATTTTTTGATAGGTTAAGTTAGTTTACCTTACCTTACTTATCTCGAAAAATGAAAAAAATTACATTAAATAACCTAACCTAACCCAAAATACACCATTTGGGCAAGACATGTTATTTGTATGATATCTCTGCCATCATTCTTATTGTGCAAGTATTATAAATATGCATAAATAAAAATGCTTTGTCAACTTTTATTAACATAATGCAAAGTTCACGATCGTGCCAACAATGAAAGATGATGAGGGCCCCCCCTCACTCTCTTAAGTAAACCAGTGGTGGCAAAGTTTGTCTCTCGCCTCCTCATTTTCCCACATTTTAACATATTTACTTTTCGGAATGACGTTGGTTTATTTGTAAGGTAAATAATATACTACAGTACCCAAAGTGTCGCAACAAGAGAGAAATTGTTTTTGTAAGTAATTCGCTTCCCACCTACAGACAGAATGATTGGCACATCCTTGGGACTATTCCAGAGCATACAATAAATCACCTGTTTGTAGATCTGAATCTGCAAAGTTGTGATTATACCCGGGTTTAGTTGATCGTGTTTTATAAAGGCACAGTTTAGCCTTATTTGTGAACCTACCTAAGCAGCATACAAACAAACATGCTGAAGCTAGAAACTTAAGAAACATAGGTCATGTCTCATCAAACTGCTCCATGTGGTACCAAAAAAAATTAGTACTCTCCACAAATTAGACACTTTGATACTGGCTGTTACACATAATATGCATTTACGACACCCACCACACAAACAAGGAGCAACAAAAGCATGTGCAAATAAAACACATTATGCATGCATACAACCTCAGCTACTACATTATGCGGGACGTCGATGGTTTTTTCTCTTTCCAAAATGCACTACTGCTGTTTGGCTACTTCAACTGTAATCTATTCAGTTGCGTTGTTCACTACTTTATGAACTGTGTCTACTAAAATAGTGTAGCAAATTTGAGCTAAAATAATCTTACTAGCTTACACTGACCAAAGTGCTTACTGCTTCCTACACTATACACTACAGATTTGTACAAGCATATTATAATCAATGTTGCAGGTTTATCAGAATTTTATAAGCAGAAAGACTTGTAAAATTTTTGTTAGCATATTGTTTACTATCTGTGCCTTTCCAGAGTAAAATCAACATCAATATATAAAATAAAAATAAATATGGTTATTCCATTTATTCCACTATAATTCCTCAACCAAACATTTAAACCTCATGTGGGTTAAGTGGTATAACTGCCCTTCATCCCCCTTAGATCAAGTAGCTTTTGGTTTGGAACTACAGAGGTTTGATTTGGAAATATCAGTGTCGAAAAAGACTCAGCGGCAAATCGAACGTTCTAGAATGTTTGTGAATATTAAGGAATGTTAGGAGTATTGAAGATGTTTCTAAATGTTAAAGAATATTCTAGAAGGATCGAGAATGTTTCAGAATATTCAACAATGTTTGCAAAGCTAGGAAATGCTAGAGAAAAAGACTCCCTGTTTAGGAATGTTTGAAAATGTTTTATGGATTTTCAAAATCTTGAAACAGATGACAAAAGTGTTCTGGAACATTCTCAAATTTTCCATTATGATATTGTGGTAGATATACATTCCATATCAGAAGGTATTTAAGCAGACAGTGAGACATTTGCATCTGTATACTTTTGGCAGTCAATTATAGTAGATTAAAGGAAAGTTAATACATACAATAAAAGTAATTACGTATGAAAAAAGTGGAAACAAAATTAAACAATGTATATAGTTTTTTTTTTTACTAAATAAGACAACTGTGATTAAGAGTGTGACATATTCTTATCAAGTGCCAGGTACCACAGTTAATGAATGCAGTAGAGCCCAGATTTAATGAACTCGGGAATAATGAAAACAGCAATATAACAATAGTATTTATTAGGAACCTTCAAAATATTCAAAAATATATGATAGAATAAAGTAACATTGAGAAAATGGAATAAAAATTGTAATGTAAGTTAATTAAAAGTACTTTTACTCGTCGCAGTACATACTTATCTCTCCATAAATAGACTTAAACCATCTGCAGAGAAACAAAAAAAAAAATTAAATTTTGTTGAAAACTTTGGCTGCGGCAGTGGCTTCGAGCTGAGCGCACACAGCCGAGCGAGTGACTCTGTATTGCATAACAAGCGAGTGCCTAGATCCTCCCCCTGGCATCTGACTAGTGAACAAGCATCTAGGTACTCTGTACACACAGCATGGCAGTGGACAGCATGCAAACTAATACATAGATAGTACTTAGAGTCTCTGTCAGAAAGTGCAACAGTTCAGCTTGCTCTATCGAATAATTATATTATTGATAGAATGTAGTGGTGTCCAGCATGACTATTTTTGTTGCTCTTGTGATAAAACCAGCATATTTATAAAAATATGTATTAAAATTATTTATGTAGACTTTTTACATTGTATTTACTACCGTGAATATAAATAATATTTGTTTTGCCAATGCTAAAAAATGCTTGAGTGCAAAGAATTTTTAACTAGCAGTAACAAGTTTGTTCAAAGAGTGTGGTGGCCTGCAAGTAACACTGCCACTGTAGCGCATATTTATTAATTATTTTACCATTGCCAAACAAACATGTATTTCCATTTTGATTGCAAATTTTTTTAAAACATTTTTCATGATAATTTATTACCTATATTTTATTTGAGGAGTGGGAGACGGAAAGGTAGGCGACTCGGTAGTGTTAGTCATCACTTCTCACATGTTGATAGCGCGAATGCAGCCTAATATACCAGGTGCATGCTTGACATATATACGTGTGTTTGTATGTTCTTTTGTTTCAATATGAAGTTCCGTATTACGCAAACTATAATAATATATAATTTTATGTACTTGTATTTTTGCTATAATATTCACTTCCTTAATAACAGAGAATTCTGAAAGGTATTCTTTACGAAAACGTAGCTGGTTCAAGTTTGTATTTGTATTTTAAATAAATATTTAAACTTACATTAAGAAGTATGATGTGAAGTAAATTTTTCATATGTTATGTTTCAAATCAGTATTAAAATATTTTTTAAGTTTTTTATAATATCACAGATGCCTTGAAACTTTTGCACAAAGCTTTCCCAATAAATTACCTCTCTGGAACAGACGAAGCTAAGCATTTACATTCATAAGGTGAGAAAACTGATATGCTTGTGACTTGCAGTAACACTTTATGTACCCTAATTTTTAAAATAAAAATAAACAGGACTCAGATTTCTAATAATTTGAAACTCACTAACACAAACATTTGGCCGTCTTCGGTCAGACTGTATGTCGTTAAACTCAAAAATTCTAATTTCTCACAGCAAATATCAACTTCAGCAAATTAAAGAAAACATACAGCAAATTAAAACAAAAACTAAATGAATCATTAACAGTAAATTCCTACATTTAACATAGTGAAACATAAACAGCACAAGAAAAAAAATTAATAAGCAGTTTAAAAAATCTTAAAAGAAACAGCAACACTGATACAGCGATGCACGAACAAGGACAAGCGATCTGATTTGATATAAACCTTCTTTCCAACTGGAGGAGGGTCCCTCACCTGGCGTCTGATCGGAAATCTGATTGGTCAGTTTGGAGCGCAACATTTTGGCCAGGTGCAGTAAATTGCGCTTTACCCAGTTGTGAGCGCGCGCAAAGCGTTCGAAAGCCTCTGCTATCTTGTTGGTCTCGTTGTCGGCAGTGGGTGCTGATAGGTTGGATGAACCGAAGTTGCTCAGTAGCAAGGCCAAGAAAAGGTTCAGAACCTGTGTGGAGAGTGACACACATTAACACTTCAACAATATGTCCACGTGCCACAGTAACATTATTTTTCTTTGGAAATTTTGCATATGGATATATTATTTTCTAATGTTTACATTAATGGATGTACAAAATATCTTCTAATCAAAACAATTCGTAAAATTGATTAACTTTTTGACTGCAAGTAAAAACTATGGACAAACAGTGTTACGATAAGTGGATAGGGGCACTATTAAATCGCCATACCTTGAAACTCCACGAGTTAGAATTTAACGTTTTCTAGCGAAGTTTATGTGTACACTACAACTATCTATCAATAAAACTTTCATTCCTTCATGTCATCATAAAGAGTTACAGTTAATAATTTTTACTACTTAATTGTAATTTATAGCATATGAGGCATTAAAAATCAATATTTCAGAGTTTTAAAATCACAAAAAATAAATCTCTTTTCTTCTGTAATAAATGTGCAAAAATTTAATAATAATAATAATAATATTAATTAATTGTAGTTTAAACAGTTGGTTTTGCATCTCATTACTGAGAATATTGTACTAGCACACAAAACCATTATGGTTATAAGAGTTTGGTTGTGCGTTTTGGAACATATTAATAATGAACAAACATAACAAAACATAACAATCAGTTAATTTTTTATTTGAAACAAAAAAAAACATTACCACAAGCTTTACAAAAAAACTCATAATTTAAATTACTACAATCTGTTCGCGCAATTTAGGAAGAAAGCGAAGTCTGAACTATTGTGCAATAAAAATAAACATTTTTCAAGTTTGAACGACAAAATTAAGAAAAATCCTAAACAATTCTGGAAATATGTC
>PNEQ01016691.1:0-21999 GCA_003012365.1 Medauroidea extradentata
GCAACTGTGACATCATGTCAGGCTAGTGTTGGTTCATCTCTCTGGGATCTTACTTGTGAGAACTCACAAAATTAACTAAACATAAGTACCGTAAAACTGGATGATTAGAAGCACTGGGGTGAATAGAAACGAAATTAGAAATATGTTCTTCACTTACCTACACCTGTTGCTTTAAAGTAATATCATTACAATAAAACTATTGTTTGTAGGTAAATTGTTTTAACTTGTCTACTTAAATATTAAATTTTTAAAACAACATCTATACCGAAAATTTACCTTTGAAATTGCTTTCTATTCGCCCCAATGTTTCTAATCACCCTGCTTTACTGTATGACCAACAATTAGAATTATTGAAAGGTAATCTGAGTTAGTTGGTTAGTAGATGACAGTGATGATAAATTGCGAAAATCCATGTTGGTATATTTTATATCATTCAGTAAATATTCATATAAATTTCTCATAGAAAATACTGCTGTTCAACAAATTTAAAGTTTAATCACCAGAGATGTTCTTAACATTATCTAAGCAAGTAAATAATTTTACACAAAATTTAAATGTTGCAGTATGTTTACTAATTTTTTAGTTTTTCATCATATTGCTTTCGTTGGCATTCTTTTCTGTGTGTTCTAAAATCCTAGGATAACTCCTCCCCCTACAGCCCTTGAGCAAACATTTATGTTATCAAAATATACACTAAAGGAAAGTAGGCTGATTAGTTCTGTATGGATCTACTTGTTTACACTTGACTTCGGCGAACGCAGCGAAAATAAAAACGACTCTGTCTTTGATGAAATGCAGAGTTAATGTTGATATGTGCAATGCTTTTATTGCTACAGCGATATTAGGTTTAGCCGTTGTTTATATAGAGTTAATGCGGGTTGCATACATGCGCCTGAAACACTGGAACGGGGGAATCATAAGTACCCACCATCTTCGAATCCTTAAATTTTCGCTGTAGTTACATACAATGAGATTTATTAAAATTTTCAGTCTGTAATTGCACATATATTACCTTCTTAAGCGTTACTAAATATTCACACATTAACTACTTTCCTTAGTTGTTGACTAGTAATCTTCCTGATAATCGCATTTATAGTATAATAAAATAGTAGTCAAGTAATGCCAATTGTATACAAAGTAAGAAACTATTCCCCTTGCCTTGTCGAAGCATAAACCATTATAGAAAATATATAAGCTAACTTAAATGCAGAAGTTCCATTATTTTAAAACCGCGATTACCGATCCCCTGAACGATTCTTGGATGCCTGCCTGTGGATTACTGACAGTTGGTGTAGCGGTAATATAATAATTAGCGACGCTGTCAAATGACAAACCTTACCTCACACAGACGCCTGAACCAAAGTAAAACTGCCGGTGAAGGACTACACGTCAGTTATTGCAGTGTAGCTTGCACTAAAAACTTCCCGCGAAATTCGGGTGTTTCTGCCTATTTCTGCCTGTAAGACACATGTGGTCGGATTAACTCGCTTCTGAGATAGAAAACGTCGGTCCTTGTCACGATATACGTATGGCATGAAGTCTCCCGAAAAAAAAAAAAACATGGCAATATAAGGTAAAACGAAGGGGATACTAAAGTGACCTGAAAAAAAAAAAAAAACAACAACAACAACATAGCCCTTAAAGAAAGCCGCCTTCTGGGCTGGCTGTGGGCTATTTCGCATGTATAAGATCTAGCGATGCAGTTGAAGTAAGGACGACTCATACAGTAGAAATTATTTCTTACAATAAATAGAAACATAACTTTGAAGCTGTTGAGTCACGGTATGTAAATATTGTTTAACAACAAAGAAAATATCAAAATCCATAACTATGCGTAACGCAGCGTTAACTTGGAAGGTTTTTTTCGATGACAATACAATTTTCCTTGTGCACAAGAAAATATTATTTTTTTAACATTAAGTTTGTCTCAGAAAAATACCACTAACTTTTCCATAAGCACAACTGCTAAACCATTATAAAAGCGGGCTAATATTTTATTACCATTACAATTGAACTAACATTTTGTTTAAAGACAAAGCGATTTTATTGTCATTTATATTTAAACAAAATTTTTCTTTATCTCAACACAGTTTGTGCCTTGCCAAATTAAGTGTTCTTATAGTTTACGCACGCCTAAAAATTGCTGGCGCGGTAATGAAAGTTTAGGCATGCAGTGCGATCTGGTAAAATTGCTCATTTCGGCTTTTCGAATCTTCGTAAAATGGCCATAGAAACACACACACAAATTGTTACTGTTCCATATAATTTTACTTTTTGAATTTGCTATATATTTTTTAAACTTTGGTACTATCGTACTATCATTTCAATCCTCAGAAAATTGAATGACTATTTACTAATTTTTTAAAAACTTTTCTTAGGATTATGTGATATATTAAGTTGTCGGCGGAATTCGCTATTGCAGCAGGGCAAAAAAAATAGATATTTACATTTCCGTTTGAAATTTAATAATCTCTGTAATTAGACAATTTCCAGACTTGTCTGTTAAACTTAGACGTATTGTGGGTAAGCGAGGAGCGTTTACTTTCTTCGTTGTAAAGGTAATATTTTTCCATCATAAAACTGGTTAAAAAAACAATTAACATTACTGTTTTCTTTAAACGAAACATTACTTTGCAGTAAAACTTCTTTGCAGTGGTTTGTAAGTTAAAATGTTTATTTGTCGCAAAAAGTGAAATTTGTTTTGTGGCACAGAAAGTATTTTAGAGTGCGCGCAGTTGTACCGTATGAATCTCGTAGGCTACAAATGGAGTGATGGTATATTTGTTGGACATACATAATTTTTTCTAAATCCTATCAAAGGAATGTGGTGCTTATGGTCTTGACTGTGCTACGATTACACTGCAGAGCCCAGTTACCTGACGCTCCAGTATAGACATTGAAATGTAGCTGATAGTTAGAGATGATGGTTTATCACGGGAAAACTTGACAGTTTGCTGGGTTTCAACGCACGTTCAGCTTATGACAAGTTTACTGGCTCTCCCTTGACCGTAGAGCTGTTGCCCTATTTGACTGAGTCGATAAGAATCCCGCTATTTCAATATGTTATGTCTATTATTGGTCTGCAGACAACTACGTTGTGTCAGACGTATATCACCAAATCATACATGCCACAAGAATGTACAGTGTTTTCAAGGGTATGTTGGCACAAAACATATTCGCGATTTACCATCATCTCTACTGATACTGTATAGTTATGACACAAACAATGTGACAGTTATCAATATATATTCATAATTTGCCGGACCCATTGCGACCCTCCGATATAATCGCGCACTGAACTAGGCTCGTTGTAGCGATACGGTATTTGATGCGCACTTCTAGGTCACCGTTATAGCGCCGTAGTTCATTGCCTCTAACCCGCATAACCACTCAAGTTAGGCGGTGCACTTAACTTGATTTTGATTCATAGTTGATAACGGTACTCACTAATAGCTTAGGTAATACGCAAAACAATACAAAAATTTTTTTTTTATTTTAACATGTTGATGTTTGAATGTAAAATAAACTTTAGTATTTCCGTTGGAAAACGGTTGTTAAACATCTACAGAGACCACCAACCGTGGAATCTTCTTCAAGAAGAGAATTTGTTACCAGCTATATGAAACAAATGTTTTCTAATCACATTGTTTTGATATTTTGGCATGAGAGTTTTGAGCCGTGAGAAACTTATGCAAAATGAAACTACGTCGCACAAAGGCTGCTTGAGTTTCCACGCATCGAAGACTAGGCTATGATGGTACATCGCGAACATTTGTTGTGCCAACATACCCTTGAAAACACTGTAGTTTCATGCAACATGTATGGTTTGACGATACACGTCTGACACTCCGTAACTGTCCGCAGACCAACATACATCAAATATTACAATAGTGGGATTCGTATTGGCTCAGTCAAATAGGGCAACAGCTTCACGTACACAGAAATGTCAGTGAATAGTCAATAACTTGAACTTGAAACCCAGCAAAGAGTCAATCAAATGTTCCCGCGATAATACATCATCGCTAGTAACGACTAGAGGTACAAGTATTTAGCGTATTAATCTGGTAGCAGTCTAGACTTCTCAGTGCTATACACACACTGGCTAAAGTCGAATATCCATTGGATCGTAACCGTACAAGTGTGTAGTTCCACGAATTATTGTATTATTTACTACTAGCTTGCAACTTCCAAATGTGTGTCAAAACAGCTGTCGTCCTATCACGGAAGTTACAGTGATATACAGGTTATTGGCGTTCAACCTGACCTACAATCAATACGCGAAATACTCGTGCCTCTAGTAATGACCCAATAGTTAAAGTAATTTACGTGTACAGGAGCTTGAAATCTATCGTCTTCTCAAATTAATTCGCGAAATTTGCGAGTCTCTAAACATTATTCCTCTCAAAACAAAAAAGAAAGCGGACAATAAATATTCAACATGGTGCTGAAACAGAGTCGTAACGACTCGTGTGAGGCAGTGGCGTGGACTGGAGTGGCTCGGTGCTGCTGTATTTTTACCTAGGGACGTGGAGCAGGCAATCAGTAACGGTTAGATGGGGCGGATGAATATTGAGGAGGTGGGGAGGGAGCCGCGGGTGGCCGTGTGTATTAATTAGCGGCAGCGCGTGGCTAATTACCTGCGCCTACGTCCGTGAGGACTCGACGCACCGGTTATAGCCCCGTGAGACTGTCACACGTTGTGGTGAGCTAGGGCGGGGCGTCGATATTCTTCAGACCTTGCGTGTGTCATTCTACCGCCCAACATAGCTTCATTCGCCGCTATCTCGTCACCTACAGCGACAGTCACATACCCTAGTTTAACATATATTTAGAAAAAATAACAAGTAAAACCAACATTACTTACCAGTAGAGACACGATTATTTTGCGAGTTCATTCTAGGTCCAGAGATGAGAGAAAAGTACAGATGGGTCTTTAGCAGCCTGTTCTGAGGTCAGACTAACTTGGTTTATTCACATAACAATATGGCGGAGAGCATCAGCTGTTCCTGTAGGTGTATTGAGGAATGAGGTTATGGTTGGTCAGCTTACAACCGCATAATACACGTTTCCAAGGCAATAAATTACATTTTTCAGTTACCAATCTGGTGGATGCTCTCCTCCTCTTTCCGTCTCACGGCCACGTACACCGCGTCCTAAAACATACGTAGGGCCATGAACATTTCGCGAAGAGAATTCTGCCGCAGTTTGTTGCTGTGTCTTACGAGCACATCTGCAGCTATGCGTTGTGGTTATTGACAGTTTGTCTTAGTGAAGTGACATCTCTCATCTGATTGTGCCAATCACAATAAGGTTACTGCAACAATCACGTATGTTATTTGCTGTTAGAAGCCCAAGACACGTGAGATTCATGGCCGTGAACATACGATATGCTCTATCTGTATGTTTCTCTAATCGCTGTCTAGGCCCGGTTGACCTTCATGAACATGTACTCCACTGTAACTTCTGTAACGTTTTCTTTTGGGCACAAGCTAACTTTCAAACAACTATAAGTTGTTGTCACTTTCGTAGTTGGTCTTTGACTTATATGACACTTGTTGTAAGTCGCTGAGCCAATGATAGGATGTAACTAAATGCAGACCCATATCAGTGTAACAGCGAGCAGTTAGTGAGCACATGTTCTCTGCTTGAGTACATAGATATAGGCTACTTGGAGGCTAGCCTGTAGGACAGTGAACCTGAACATTTTCCCGACCTCTAGCTCTAGTGATTAGTCGGCAGCTGTTTCGACACACCTTTGACGTCTGCAAGTCAGTAATAAATAAGGAAATAATTAGTGGGGATATCACGTGATACCCGCTTGTACGGTTATAAGACAATAAATGATCGAGTGTGGCCAGTGTTGTATAGGACTGAGAAGTCTAGGCTGCTGTTACGTGTAACCGTGAAATAATCACGCTTTTACTCATAGGCCTACATCGCAAAACGATCGGTGCTGTATACTAACATATATCATAATTAGAGATAATGGTATATAGCGATAATGTTTTGTGTCAACAAACCCTTGAAAATACTGTAGTTTATTCTTACATGTATGATTGGCTAGCATACGTCCGACAAAACGTAGCTGACTGCAAACTAATAACTGGCATCAATATTACAATAGCGGGATTCTTGTAGATTTAGTCAAACAGGGCAACAGTTCCACATTAAAGCGAAAGCCAGTAAGTAATCTTCTGGTATGTTGAACGTGCATTGAAACCCAGCAAACAGTCAAGTTTTCCCGCGGTAAACCAACATTAGAGATGAACACACGTTCAGCTTACCAGAAGATTATAGGCTTTCGCTTGTACGTGGAGCTGTTGCCCTATTTGACTGAGCCAGTCAGAATCCCGCTATTGTAATATTTTTTTGCCTGTTATTGGTCTGCAGACAACTACGCTGAGTCAGACCTACATCACCCAATCACAAGAGTGGCAATCAACTACAATATGTTGGCACAAAATATTTTCGCGATATACCATCCTCTCTAACCCTCATCTCTAATCATAATTATAGATGGCAGTTTGTCTTACGGCAGCATACACTTGAAAACGCTGTAGTTCTTTGCAACATACATAATTTGGTAATGCATAATTAGAGCCAGTCATTTTTTGTGAAAAGAATTCTGCAACAATTTGCTTCAATGCCTTATGTGAACACCTGTTTCTCTGCTTCATGGTAAGTGATTGGAAGTTTTTAACTTTCGGCGTCTCGTGGTCCCACCCGCAAATCACAGACGTGTGGTGTCGTGGTAACATTGTTCTGGTTGGTGCAGTCAAATGAGCCACGCCTCTGCCCTATTATGTTTTGCCAATAACCGTAGACCAGAGTTGCAGGTGTGCACGTAAGGCATTAAAACAAGTTTTTGCAGAATTCTTTCCACCAAAAATCACTGGCTGTATGCGTAATGCATGTCTTGCACGACGTAGTTGTCTGTAGATCAATACCGGGTGTCTGGGCCGCGGTTGCTTCAGCGGCTAAAGCACTCGCCTCCCAACATGGCACTAAGGGTTCGATTCCCGGCGGGGTTGTTCATGCTCGCGTCATGTCACCCTTCCCCAGTGCTGAAGACTTAAATGTTAAGTGCTGACCAAAATCTATTCTGTTCATTACAAGGCGTCAAATATTACACAAGCAGAAATGTTATTGCTTCTGTCAAATACAGCAGCTGACGACAGCCAGTAGCGTATACATAGTTTCTGCCATGCCGAACGTACGTTATAACTAGGGCCACGATTTTGTCGCGAAAATATTTTTGCCCCACTTTGTTTCAGTGACTCACGTGCACATCGGCAGTTCTGTTTCAAGGTTATTGGTAGCGTGTCGAGACACGTTTCTCATTTGACTGCACCAATCAGAATAAGATTATTGTGAGTCTGTACGTCTATAATTTGCCAAGGCCAGTGAGAGTAAAATCATCCAACCACAGACGATGTAGCAGAGCTGCAGGTGTGCACATGACGCATCGAAACCAAATGTTGCATAAATCTTTTCGCCATAAAATCGCGGCTCTAGCTTATAACCTATCATACAGTCAAGTTTTTCCCTGATAAATTACCGCGAGTAGTCATAATACATGCCGTTTTTTGGAGCAGTAAACATTAAGGTTTCATTTAGAATTTACTACCTCACTCAATACTTATTTTGCTTTAAAATAAATAAAAATCAAGTTAAGTTTTGTGTCATAAAAAAATCTCTGTGATACGTACAAAATTTGACTACGTGCAGTCCTGTGTTGTTTTGTCAGAGCTATCCGTTACAAAGTACTTGAATAATTTGAATCGGAATGTGGGAAGTTATGTAACATGGATTGGAAGATACATTGCACGGTGGTGCACTAGACTGAGCAAGGTTTGCCATACATTTTTTTATAGTTGTCGGTGTATTTTCGTAGTAATTTATGTGAAATGCAATACAAATTGTTGTATAATGTAAAAACAGTCTAATGTTTGGAGAGGGTAGGTTATTTGAAGCCAAAACATCTATCCTCGCTTGTGTATACTCATGCGGGTTGTGATTAGGTGTCTGATGCCAGTAGCTACTTTACAGCTTGACAAACCTCTAGGACCAATCATGGAGGTAGGAGATGGCATGTTGTCACATATATCAAGTCATGGTTAGAGACACTACTAAAACACGGAAAAACTTTATTGTTTGCTAGGCTCCAACATGCTATGTATAACACTGAAGGTTTTGCACCTATATTGGCCATAGTTTATGTGAAGCACTTGTCCCTCTTCAACAGACCCAATTAGAACTGTACCGTTTTAACACAGAACGTGTGTGAACTGTCAGAAAACTGTTCACACGTGTCACGATCGACCTACTGCAGTTTATTTGAGACTATGTTAAATATTTCCACGATCTTCGAATGTCTCTAGTAATGTTTATAGGCCGCTTTAGCGCGCATAGGGTTTCCGCTATGCCGATGTCACTCAAAACAATCAACTTTAAAAGTGGTAGGCACAATAGTTTGGTCACTAATGGCCACGCGACGAATGCTTCTTACAACAACGACATAACTCCATGGCTGCACTTATTTGGCGTGTGTAACAACGTACCCTTGAAAACGCTGCAGTGTAAGCAACATAAGTGATTGACTGATTACTGTCCGACACAACATAGTTGTTTACAGGCCAATCACAAGTGTCAAATGTTACAGTAGCAGAGCTTTCATTAGCTCTGTCAAATAGGGTAACAGTTTCGCGTAACATCAACACAAGTTGAACGAACGTTGAAACATAGCAAATAGTCGAGTTTTACTGCGATAAATCATCTCTCAAAATGATGGTATATCGCGAAAATGTTTTGTGCAAAAGTATCATCGAAAACGCTGTAGCTAATTGCAACACATATAATTGGGTGATGTTCGTCTGACTCAGCGTAGTTGTCTGCAGACCAATAACACACATCAAATATTACAACAGTGATATTCCTATAGGCTCAGTCAAATAGGGTAACAGCTCCACGTACAAGTGAAAGCCAGTAATCTTCTGGTAAGCTGAAAGTACGTTGAAATCAAGCAAACAGTCAAGTCTTCCCGCAAGAAACCATCATCTCTGATCATATCTAACTATAAAAATAACTGCCAATCCAACCCCTTCAGAAGATTTTATACTGGTCCTTAGTACAAGCAACAACATAATTGAAACGTCTTGTGAGCCAATAGGGCGAATGATAACTACTCACGGAACATAATTATTTGTCGTGGTTCAGTTTCTGGGATTGCACAGCACTGGACATGACTTTTCATTTTCGTATGAGCGATAACAAGTATAAATCGGGATATAAGGCAAAGGGATCGCCGGATACGCTAAATTCCAGTTTCCCGGTTTATTAAGCTTAACTAATTTCTATTCAAATGAATTCACGAATTTTCCTTGTCTTTCAGCTGTTGTAACGTAACGTAACGTAAAAAGCCAATGAAACCACAAATTGTCTGCTGGTCTGTAAATTATATTTAATTGTCAACAACAATAACGATGTTGGTGTTCTCTAATAATCAGACTAACGTCTTGTGGCTACAGCTTGAATCGTCGAACAGTAAATGCCGTTGTTACTGAACGACTAAACACGCATGACAAGAGTAACATTTTTGCTGAACATAATTGTGCACCACTTTATTTCAATGTCTTACGTGTACATTTACAGCTGTGCATCATGGTTATTGTAAGAGTATATTTTTGCAGACGCGTCACTCATTTGGCTTTGCAAATCAGAATAAGTTTACTGCGACATCACAAAAATGAAGACCTTTTTTTTCGAACTTAATATCGCAAAAAAAAAAATTATGTTCGTGGTCAATTCTGTACAAACCACATCAACTAAATCAGATGGTGAATTTGTTTTTGATCTAAAGTATATACAAAACGTTTCACCATCTGATTTAGTTGATGTGGTTTGTACAGAATTGACCATAAACAGAATTTTTTTTAATTTTTGGAGTTATCCAGTTTTGAAAAAAAGCTGCTCATATGTAATCTGCGGGGAGATATCCAAGCTGCGAAGAGTTAAAACATCCAATCTCTGACCGTGAATAAGACTTGCGTATACCCTACACATACAGGCATTGAAACAATTTTATGCATTTTTTTTTCACCTAATACCATAGGCTCTGCCTACGACCCTCCCATTAAATAAATTGTTCAAAAATTATTTTATTTCACTCTTAATTCATATTTTATAAACTGTTCTCTTAAAGTGCGAGACATTTTTTGTGTTCGGTTGTTACCATATTAAAGCGTTTTCCTCCCCCTCAATTCAGAATGCTGGTTACAATAGTAAAATTGTTAATAATGAGTGTAAATGTGGTAGCATTGAATCCATAACATCATGGAAGATATTCAGTAATGCCTACATCTTGACCAGACATGCGTTTAGATTAAAAGCTGGAAATTTGTAATATTCTACTAACAGCCACTGGATGTCAGTAAAATAGTCATCTATTTATGTACGTTGCACGTAATGCAAAGTGATTTCATTCGACGTCCTTTGAGCGAAACATCTGCTACCCCTAAATTATTCAAGCTGGCACGCAGAGGTTTTCCATTTGCTGATCGGCTTTATCAGGGACACGCCCTATCATTCTGTGCGAGTCCGAGTAATTAAGCCACTGAATTAATTGGCATGCTTTCACATTCCCCATTTGTCACGTTCTCGTTGACCCCATTTGATTCTAGTTAGTTAACAAATTTTTCCCACTAATTCATTTGAAAATATTAACATCAGCAGCATAATGGTGTTCATATCCAAATTATCAAATCACCATGTTGCTGTTTTGAACTGTGATACAATATATGCAGCATAAAGTGCTTATTTAATGTTACAATTGCGGCCCATGCAGGATATTTTGCTGCGATTAAAATGCATTAGTCGGTTTCCCTAGACGACACAGTAACATTACCTACAGCGAAATCTGTTCTAATAATAATCCCATTAATTATGACGATAGGCTTGTGCGTTCGTTTTTTTAATATACCTTTAATTGAGCTAAAGGCCTATTACTACTAGCATCCTCCAATGATAGCAGCGATAGTGACTAGTAAATTAAAAAACAACGGGAGACGAATAATCAAAAGTAGACCCATACATCAGGCCTATACACGATATTCAAATGCAACATAAATATTTAAAATCTCTAAAACGCATGGGTTCAGTAATCTGTGTATGGCAATGATCACACAAGCCGTACTGTTCTGATTGGCTGCTTTCTGCAACTGTATGTCAGCCAGTTGGGTTCCCTGTGCGTACATTATTAATATGTACTAATTAATATTAACTGATTACCAGTGGCTTTTATTAATTTAATTTGTTGACACTTTTCCCGCGGGAATCAGAGTTAAACCACTTTTTCTCCAGCGAATATAGACCGATTCCGATTTACAGATCAGGTGTTACTGATTCAATGAATATTAATTTTTAACGCGCCGTTTTTCGTGGGCGTAGTATACAGCAATTTTCATCACCATGTTTTTTTTTTTTATATTTGAACAAGATATTTTATTTTTTTGTTTTAGTCACAAAATGTAACTAAATTTTGCTCTTGTAAATTATTTTATCTCTCGTAATTTTTGCGAAATGGCTCGTTAAAGCCAAAACCTGCATGTTTCTGTTTTAAGGACGACACTAAAACCAACTCACTTTCCAAACTGAAACAAATTCACATTGAATAACGGTGTTGTGGGCTACAAGTTCATATATATTAAACCACAAAATTAAATATATTTGCATTAAAAAAATATGGAATTTAAAAAAATTATTATTTTAAATTTTAGCATTTTTATTTAAATACAAGAAGTTTGTATTCTGTGTTCTATGTATGTGAAATTGTAGCCTGCGATGTCTTTATCCGTTGTGAATTTTTTCAGTTTGGTATGTCAGTTGGTTTTAGTGTACTTAGTCCTTAAAACGGAAACATGCAAATTATAACTGTAACAAGCAATTACGCGAAAGCTATGAGAGATAAAAAATTTCTTAAGATCAAAATTTAGTCACATTTTGTGTCTAAAATAAGAAAAAAAATATGGTACAAATAAAAAAAATCATGGTGATGAAAATTGCTGGATACCGCGCCCTTAGTTGAATTTGTTATCGAGAATCAGTCTCAGGGCCACGGTGGCCTTGCAGTCAGACTGCTCGCTTCCCAACACTGCGATCTGGGTTCGAGCCCCGGCGGATATGAATGAGCGAAATTTAAACAGAATAGAACAAAACAACGAGGCTAAATCCACAAAACGACGCATAAATCCAAACGTTTCATTTAAAAGTAATTTAAAATTTGGGCTTAAATTTTAGAATTTCAGATATATACACTTAATATACTTCAGTTTTTCTTCACTTACTTATTTTGTTCTACGCTTGCTTGTTTAAGCAAACTATTTTGGTCACTGAGTGATCCTCCGAAGCATTTAACGGTCAACAGTAGTTTTAAACGTTTCTTTTACTTTTTAAAGGTATCGTTTTTTGAGTCGGGGGTTTATGTAAACTTTTAATTTAAGTATTATTATATTTTGTGCAAGGTAGAAGCAAAATAAATTCATAATACAGCACAGTAATTTAATTAATTGAAATAGAATTGACCTGAAATGTAGACTGCTGTGTGTAATAGTGTTTGAAAACCTTACTTTCGCGTTTAATTCGAGACAGATTGGGGATTGAGGAAAGTTGAAAGTTTTAAAAGATATTGTAGTAGAGTGAGAATGATGTTCAAACATAAGGAATATAAAGTCTGTGTTAGTTGGTAGTACTGCTTAGAGAGGGTTCGAGAAGGACAGTCTATGACGTAACCGACAACAGTAACTTAATATGATACAGATACTTGAGTATATTATTACAGAAATATGTGTCGGACTGTAAGTAATAAAGTGTATTCCAGCTGTTATGATTTTGAGAATGCTACATTTATAGGTTTGGGTTTGATTTAGTGTCGTTTGAGGTAAAAATAAACTTCTCTGCATTTTTAATCTTGTCACAAATTATCTCGGATTACACTTGTTCATGTATGACATGTTTAAAAATGGAAAAATCGTTGCCAGTCCATACAAGTACCGAATATGTCACCAGTACAGACAATGGCTTTCCACGAGTGATACATATCGACTGTGATTGACTTTTTATATTAAAATGTTTGTTTCAATGGAATGGCACCAAGCATTCTTCTGTTCAAGTTGGCAAATTCAAGTGACCCCGAGTAATTTGTATTTTGCTTGATGTAGTTTGTTGTGTACGTTGATTTTTTGTAGTCAGTAAAGACGAATAAACACTCAGTCCTGAACCCGAGGATGTGACGTTAAGGGTGTTCACGTGGCAAAAATTCAAAATTGTATATTTGCTTGCCATAGTGTCAGTTTTATAGAGGTTACTTGTGGCTATATTTTCCACTTGTAAACATTTTTAGCTCTCATAGTTTCCCCACAGCGGCATGTCAAAGTCAGAATTTGCAAGTTACAGGAACATAGGTTTAACAAAAATCAAGTGACTTACTCGAATGAAATAATTTACACTGGAATTTGATATTATGGGCACTATGCAAAAAATTTAAAAAACACACGACAAAGTCATTTTGTATTTTTTAAAAATTGCTATAAATGACGTAAATTGTCGTCATTCTCGGATTAATTCTTAAAAGTACATAGGAATTACATGGTGTGTTCTTAAATTTTTTAGCATATAGCCCATATTAGCTAATTTCAATGTAAATTATTTCTTTTAAGTAAATAACTTAGTGTTTGTTAAACCTATGCTCCCGTAACTTGCAAATTCTGACTTTGAAATGCCGCTGTGGGAAAACTATGAGTTAAAAAATCTCTACAAGAGGAAATTGTAGTCACAAGTAACATCTATAAAACTAACACTGTGCCAAGAAAATATAAAATTATGAATTTTTTTCCACGTGAACGACCTTAAGTATCACCTCCCCGGCCGGGAACCGAACCCGAGACCCTTGGCACAGCTGCCAGGAGCACTAACCGCTTTTTTTATTTTTTTATTTATTTTTTTAGAATAAAATGTTTGGTGCAGCGGTGATGCGGAATTTTCCGCATCAACACTGCACCAACCATTCCCCCCTTTAGGTTTGACATATTTCGAGTGACCCCAGCAATTTTCGTTTGACAATTTGTATGGTGAGAAGGTTTGAGACCCAGTGGACAAACACAAATTAACACCCAGCCTGACCTGGGAATCGAACCCAGAGCTCCTCGCACCAAAGTCGGCCGCTCAACCAACTTTTTTTTTTTTTTTTTTTTAATGTTTGGTACAATGGCAAGGCGGACGCCTCGCCACTGCACCAAACATTCCCCCCCTTCAAGTTAATCATGCATTTCCCCAGTAGCTGTGTATAGTGTAGTTGTCAGTTTGTAATGGTAAGGTGTCTTTTTGGGCACACAGACGAACACAAACACCCAGTCCTGAACCCGAGGAGGTGGTTGTAAATGCCACCTCCCCGGCCGGGAATCGAACCCGGGACCCTTGCCTCAGCAGCCAGGAGCGCTAACCACTGAGCCAAGTGGCCGGACCCCCAACTGAGCCACGGGGGTCAGCTCCGCTGAGCTAAGCTGTCGGACGGCTCGCCATCAACTTATAACTGGCTGTTATTTGTGTCATGGATAATTATAAATTGAGTATGTTACTGAATGGGAGTTGAGACTATTTATCAGGAGGAAATGTTCTATTGTTGCAACAACTGAAACGAAAATTAAAAACTATACCTTAAGAGTGCGTGGTAGATAAATAAACGCTGAAAACGTTAATAGATTTCTACGCTTTCATCAAAGCCAATATGGATAAAATACTCAATTCCTAGATAATGGTATTTGCCAACTTTATGAGTAAATATTTATCCAGAATTACTAATTTGTTACGCGTGATCTCTTGCGCCGTAGTTAAATGCACGAGGTTCCGGCGTCAGAGATTGTGCCCCAGATGTTCGTAACGCTGGAAACAATTTTGTTTTAAACGTTGGCTAAAACTATTGTCTAGGATTGCTTTTGTTTAATTTTCGCAAATTGGCTTCAAGAAACCTACATACATATATTAATGCTTTTAGCGTTGAATTATGTACCACGCCCTCTTAAGAGTTAGTGGGCCGGACGTGTGAGCCGTGCTGCAGTGTGGTACGGAAAGTAGTTTTTCTTGTGTAACTATTAGAAATGTTTCCAATGCGTTTACCTACGAAAATAACGCACACTTCAAACTGTGTCCCTATCATTTAAAAAATGCCGTCTGCTTATTAAAAGCATGATTGTCGAGCTCCCCTAAAAGTGCTAAAAATTGCTTTTACACGTTGCTGTAGCTGAGAAAATATTGATCGTAATAGTAAAACTAAGCCATAGAAACCAGCATTGGACTTTGCCACAAACATTCTACAAATAAAACAACAGGGTCATCGCTTGAAGTCCCATTGTAAAACACACTCTATGAAAGCACTGCACGCTAGTTCAGTCCTCTGCGCCTAGAGGCGATGAGGTGTTTGACGAACGTGTATGTTCGACTTATCGCCGTCCCTGTTCCTGTGCCACAAACGTAAAGAGAAAGCTATCGTCCACTAATTATTACGGGCAACGCCTGCCTGCGTGCTTAAGAATCAGGAGTGACCGAGCTATAAGGGTGACCTTGAAGCGCGTATCAAATGCCCCATCGCTAGAGTTACGTCAGTGTCGCGGATTCATCTGGCAGTAGCCTAGATTGCTCAGTCCTGGGGGCCTATGCTGGAAAACACAGCTCGAGCGTTCGTGTACGAGTCGTTTCGATTGGTCAGATTCGCATACGAACTGGCCTAGTTGAAAAGATGTATGCTCCACTGTCTCGAACTCGTTTACGAAATAAGTGTACGAAGTGAGCACCGTTGGTCGACAAGATGGCGGCTATTCGAATGTCTATCTCGACTTACAAAGTATGAGTTTCTGTGATAAATAGAGGATTTAAAATGTTAATGAGTATGATAGAATAATTTTAATATTAGCAGAAACTATGTTAGTGTGACTAACTCGACCTAACACAAAAGGAATTGTCGTAATAATCGAAAAACAGGATTTTGCAACTTACATACAATAAAAGTTATATTTTTGGACATCGCTTCATGTAGTACCCGTGGTGCTGTGGTAGCGTGCTTGCGCTTTACGAATTCAGGTAATATTTTCGGAGTTACAACAGTCTAAAAAAACCCGTTTTTAGCCATTTTGAGAGATCCCGAATATCATGTTTCTAGCAAGCGTGCAGAATTTTTGAAAAAATAGAAGCATGGTTTCAAGTGTGTGTTATTTTCGTAGGTAAACAAATTATGAATAACTTTAGCGGTTTGGAGTAAAAATGTATGCGCGTGACACTCTGCAACGCCGTCCATGCTCCAGTGGAGGACTCCTCTTAAGGCCATGGTCTTTAGCTTTTACTGTTTTTGCAATAATAATTTTTTTTTGTCTTAAACTGGAGCAGATATCAAAAATCTGTCTGGCAGTTTAGTTTAAAATAGTTTTCGCTCTGATAACTATTTTTTTTTCCAAATCAAGAATTGATCGGGTTCGACTTAAAAGTCAATTAACCAGAATTTCGTTAATTACATATTTACTGCCTTGTAAGAATCCGCCAACATGGAGAACACGGTTTTAAACAAAATTGCCAGAACGGATTTTGTTATATTCTCTCGTTTATGCGTAAAGTTTTACTACCTTAAAAAAAATAGTAGAAACTAGAGAGCAGGACGTATAGCTGTGAACATATGTGTACGTAGCAAAGTTGAGTGCGCGGATATATCACAGTTTTACATACATCCGGTCAGTACATTCACAAGTACAGTAGTCTGATAAGACCGTTTTTAGCTGCGTTGGGTCTTAGAAGCAGTGTTTTAACGAGCACGGTGTCTTCTAAGAATGACGTTCCATCCTTGCCCGAAGTGTGTTTTCTTTTCTTGCATTAGCACAATGGGCGCATGTGAAATAGTCCCGTTATAAGAACGTATTTACCCGCGCATTACAACGTTTTTAAACCACGTGATAGACGCACTCTTAAGAGGGCGTGGTACATAATTCAACGCTAGAAGTATCATTCTATAACGGCAGGTTTCTTGAAGTCGATTTGCGAAAATTAAACAATAGCAATCCTAGGCAATAGTATTAACCATTCCTGTGTTACGAAGTTCTGAGGCTCAATCTCTGACGCCGGAACCTCGTGCATTTAACTGCGGCGCAAGAAATCACGCGTAGCGAGTGAGTAATTCTAGATAAATATTCACTCATAAAGATGGAATATACCATTATCTAGCATTGTCATTTCGTGTTTTATCCACATTGGTTTCGAACAAAGTAAATAATTCAATTGATGTTTTCAAAGTTTATTTGAGAACTACACACTCTTGAGTGATCTTGTACGGTGGAAACAAGTTAGTATTTGATGTACGTAAGTTTGCTAGCTCAGGTGGAACAAGTGTCTGGCGTGGAAGGTGCCGCTAGCTGCCTTGGAACAGGGCAGCGATGTCTGTTGATCCCCCCACCCCCTCACCAGCTGTAGTGACGTAGCTTCACAAGGACGTTGTGGTAGGTGGGCGGGCCTGCTGCTACATTCCTTGTCCTTACCAGTCAGCTGTTGGAGAGACCTCGGTGATTCACTCCGGCGCGGCGGTGACAGCCCCCAGAGGACAAACACCACTCCGCGTGCCTGCAGTGGCAGCCTCGACCTTCTGTGTCGCAACCCTGCAAACATGTGTCACATGAACATGTCTCTGGTTCAATGACCTACAAGCTGGAATACTTAGTCCTGTGTACACACTAGCCTCGCCAGTTCGAACATTGGATCCTGCCCCAGTGAGTCATCCGTAGACAGAGTGAAAAATCGCCATCATCTTTAGCAAACGTTGTCTTCTAAGTGCTCTAGTGCTGCGCCTTATATGATTGGGTGACGAAAACTACAGCGGGTTCAATTATTACAGGTGAATAATACACGATAAACGGGGACAGCGTTGGTCGAGTGTTCAGACCTCTCGCTACCCACCTTGGCGATCCGGGTTCGTTTCCCGGGCGGGTTCGGTCGAGGTCCGCCTCACTCATTTCGTCACTGCTCCGTACTCATCTCACATCGTCTCATTCATTCTTCGGGCGGAACGAGAGCAAGGCTTGCCTCTCTAGTTGAGCAGCCGGCCCAACCTTCATCCCGGTGTAACAGGCGAAGGGTCGTCTTATTGTGCAGTTGCCAACCCTTGTGGTTTCGGTTATTAGTGCCCCCTCTCCTCTTTGACATTTGCCGTCACTGCGCCTGCCTAGGGGGTACAGAACGCCTGGGTACAAATCGCCTGCCACACCGGCCCTCTCTCATACACGCCGTGACCCTGCCAGGAGGAGAGGGAACACGTGATGGATTTTCAATAAACTATAAATATCGACGTATAAAGTTTCTCGTTGACCCGGTTAGATGTGAAAATACAAATAACCTAAAAAGTAACATTAGATACGGTAGCTATAATTTTTAACCCAGCAAGCAGTTAACTTTTCCCAATATAAATCACTCTCCATTGTAATACAGTTTCAATCCAGAAAAGTTAGTAGGAGATTATTTCTTTGATTCACTACAGGTCGATTACTGACCCGAAAAATTTCACGGCAAGTCTGGTAAACGACGATGGAATTATAAAATTAACTGAAATGCACTTATGTTTGAAATCTATCTTGTGTTGGAATTGATTCGCGATATTTACAGGTATATAAACATCACTAAAATATATTGCGCTGTGCCATTGTTGTGGTTATCCCTTGTACGTCTGCACAGACAGGCGAATAAGAGAAAGTCATTGGTGTTGGAGAGTGCTGAGTCGCCAGAAACACGACTGTTTGTTTATAGGGTTGCCCCGTGAAATACCTCAGACTTTCTGTAACATTTATATAGCTACGCACGTCGTGTGTCAATCAAAACCAGCTAGAAGTTAGGCTCCTTTCACACGAGAGACTTGTCTGTCGGTGACTGTAGTTACTGGAGACTACAGGAAGACTTGTGGCAGACAAGTCGCCAGAGACATCAGAGGCGAAGTGTTTGTTTGTCCTTAGTATAATGTTAGGGGTGGAAGAGGTTGTAGGTGTTCTGGCATTACTGAAGTTTTTCAACAAGAGGAGGAGGAAGGAGGAGGAAATGTTGGATACACCCAATCCTTAGCGATAGACAAAATAGAGGGTTATTTTGGAGTTTCTACGATGACGAGCGTCGAGACAGAGAAAAATTTTTCAATTATTTCAGAATATCGATTGAATCGTTTGATGAGTTGTGTGAGAGATTGAGGTTGTCTCTGCAAAGACAGGACACAAATATGGGGAGTTTGATATGTGTCGAGGAAAGATTAGCAGTAACACTCAGCTAAGCATAAAATAAATGTTAAGTTGTATTTATAATTTTATACAGATAATTGCTTTACGTGAAGAGTATTTTGCTATCATTTGGCTATACACATACTTAGTACAAGCTAACAAAGCTTGATGTATCGGATGAAGGTGACAGGGAATGTTAGTCGTTAACAATGGGCGACAGTGCTTGCGTTGGCCGTTGTTGTAACGGTGGGAGGGGCAGCTGAGGGTTCAGGAGTTGGTACCGGCGTTACATAGGGTTGGTAGCCATGAGCATGTAAGTTTAGGTTAGGAATGGTTGTGGGCATTGTGGAGGTGTTACTTTTATACTTAGCAATAACCGACATAATTTCACATTTAGCCGTCAATTTATGGTTGGATGGAATGTCTTTCATATACTTTACCAATGACAGCAAAAACAGTTTGTCTTCATCGTTTGTTTCTGCTTGAGCAACAGAACGTTGCTCGATGCTTCTGTGGAGCACATCACATAATTTATGATAATCCGAGTCCTCCGTTTTCCTCTTCTTCTTAGCCGTATTGCTACTAGCACGTGCATCTCCAGTATTCTCTGGCTGTGCAGGACGCATTGGACTACGCACAGTTTCTTCTTCGCCCTCCAAGTTGGAAATAGTCCTGTGAAATAGTGAATATTGTCAATTTGTCAAATAATAATGTTACAGAAATAATATGCGTCTTATGCTGGTACTGATCTCTCTTGAAAATTTGGCTGCAAAAATGACAGATCATCGAAATATATGTATTTTTTACGATTACTTGGCGCAGACCCAGAAACCTGAGTTTTTTTCGCTCTCAACTCTCTTGCAAAACTATAAGTTCATTTGTTGACATTGGATCAGTTGGTAATAATTCAGATGCTTCAATTTTTAATAATGGTGTTTTCAAGCAGAAGTTGTCGGCAAACCGACTTCATATTCCTACACCTCGTTCACTGCCAGGGGAAATTACCAACAAAGTCCCTTTCGTTTTCGTAGGTGATGAAACATTTGGTCTATCTACACACATCGTGAGACCATACGGTGGTAAACATTTGACACAGAGGAAACGAGTATATAACTACCGACTTTCTAGAGTTAGAAGATATGTTCCTTTGGACTTCTAACAAATAAGTGGGGGATTTTCCACAGACCACTCAATGTATCTGTTGGGTTTGCTGAGAACATTGTTAAAGCCTGTACCATTCTGCATAAATTTGTACGGGATAGAGATGGGTTTCGTATCGAAGACACGTTCACTTATGAATGGTTCGAAGATATTGATCAGCTTGATCAAACAAACGCCGGAAAAAGTCCTATGCAAATACGGGACACCTTTGCTGATTATTTCTCTTCTACTAGTGAATTAGCATGGCAGTATTCCCGCATTTAAGATTACTGCCTATAAAAAAATCTACAGAACGTCCAGAAACACTTAATTCGTTCTTTTAATAAGAACTCATTTTATTACTTTCATTGTAAACATGTATATTATGTAAAATTATTCGTTCAATTTCCTTTTAAATATCCAAATGATGTAAATTTGGCAGGCTACTGAGTAAGTAAATATTTAGATTAGGCTATATAGGACATTTGAAATTGGTGTCAAATATTCTGGTGACGTGTTCCGCACCTAAAAATATAAAAAAAAGGCTCATATGAGCATGGGGCTTAAAAACGATACTTCGGGAGGAATTTAAGGATTTATCCTCGAACAATACCTGAACATAAAAGTATATTGTACTGAAATCTACTTCAAGCTTCTGCTTAATTTTATTGGATAGGTCTCAGAAAATGTTTAAAAAATTCAGTAATCGAAAGTAGTTTATTCCAAACTTCTGTTCAATCGACTTCAAGCTTCATTTTAATTTTTATTTACAGCAATAAACAATTTATTTATATTATTTAATTTGTAAACATTTTTACGGGACAGTAGTAGAAAAACTATGTTGAAGCTTAAAGTGTATCTTAGTAACTTTTTTAACACATGGTAAAAATTTTGTTCTAATTTCTTCTTCGTAATTTTGCTCGTAAGATAAACCATTTTTGGGTACTGGAAAGTTAAAATGTTTTTCCGGGAGAAATGCCAGTAAAATTTTTAAAAACCGAAATGGTTGCAGAGGAAATTGTTTATATGGTAATCTGCCAATTTTTCTGCAAATTTTGATGCCAAAAACTTTTACTTGCTTCCTTGGCGACACAATTTTTTAATAACCTTAATGTTCAAGGACAAATACTTAAATTCCTTCCAAACTATAAACTTTTATATATCTATGTTTATATTAACTTTCCATTGTGTTTTTATGTAAGGGACATGCACCCTAAATATTATAGGATAGTAAAGATACATCCTGTATACAGCATATATATATATATATATATATATATATATATATATATATATATATATATATAACACATACAAAGGCTGTATATACCTGTGTGTGTTTGTATTGCTAATTAAAAATCATCCCATTATGAAGAAATAGGAAATAGGCCTATGTCTAAATTGTTCATGCATAATGCAATCAGTATAACTTTTGAGCTGGACTTTATATTGTTTTTTTAAAGGTTTAATAGATAATGTTGTTAAGTTCCATTACGACAAACCAGCATGTATTTTATGTTTTTTTTTTCTTTTCTTTTTTTTTTTTTTTTTTTTTTTTTTTTTTTTTTTTTTTTTT